>LTDI01000037.1:0-142805 GCA_001654545.1 Fusarium agapanthi | reverse complement strand
TACTTATAGCTAATTTACTAAGGGTATTAGGGTTATAAGCTAAGATATTTTATTTAATTATACTATTAAAAGTTAACTTTTAGTAAGGGAATTATTATTAATTTAAGGGTTAGTTAACTTAGCCTTTCTAGCTATAATTATATTAATTAAAGCAGCTAAAATTACTATTAAAATCAGCCCTAAAGGCAGTAAGAGCCCCCTATAGATATGGAATAGCCTTCTTTTAGTATAACCTCTTTAACCTACTTATATAAATATATCGACTTTACAGCCTGACGAATTTCACCGGGCTTGCTAATCAGGACCTTAACCCGGACCTAACCTGACAAAGATTGCTTAAGTCTCGACCTTAAAACATATACAGACCAGATTGAACCAAGACCTTTAACTTTACAACACCACCAAATAACAGAATCGGCAGCTGGAACTTTTGCCAATAAATATATCAGGCCTCGGCCCAAGAATGTCAGTCAAGTGGAGCTGCACGATGATAGACATTTGCCTGCCGTTTTGGGTGACCGACTAGACAATGGTGCTCTACCAATCAAATGCTGCTGAATAACCACGCGCTGATTCGTATTAACAAGCAAAGATTGAAATGCCGACTGACTCTATGCATATGGCCTCGGAGCACATTCTTAATCAGGATACTTACAGAAGCTAAGGTATCCAGTCGGCTATCCGGCACAATTATCGGAATTACAGACAAAGAAAATAAGTATAAATTCCAAGATGAAGGACCTTGATTGCTTCAATGGTGCTTCCATTCGCATTCGCAGGTTTGAGTTGAAGACTCCCAATCGATTTGGTAACAAGGAAACATAATCTCAAGACATGATTACTAGTCTATTCTTTTTTGCTGTCGGCGCTCTAGCCAAGGTCAGCTTCCCACCTATCCCGTCCGATCTCTCAACCCCGGTACAACAAAGACTGTCGCTTGATGGACCAAACAGTAAGTTTAATATCAAACTATCTAAAGGCCTATAGCTAAGTTTCTAGGTGTAACTATTGGATGGAACACCTACGCCAAACAATCCAAACCTTGCGTGCAATATGGCCTTTCAAAAGACAACATTGATAAGCAAGCATGCTCGGATATATCATTGACATATCCGACTTCTCGCACCTGGGCAAACGCTGTGACTCTTGACAATCTGTCTCCAGCAACAAAATACTACTACAAGATTGTGTCTAAAAGTTCAGTTATTGATCAGTTTCTTAGCCCTCGGGCAGCGGGAGACAAGACACCATTCGCCATCAACGCCATCATTGACCTCGGTGTCTATGGAGAGGATGGCTTCACTATCAAGATGGATCAGACAAAGCGAGATGTCATCCCCAACGTTCAGCCTGCTTTGAATCACACAACCATCGGCCGTCTTGCAACAACAGCTGATGACTACGAATTTATCATTCATCCTGGAGATCTCGCATACGCTGACGATTGGTTCCTGAAACCCAAGAATCTACTCCATGGCGAGGAGGCATATCAGGCCATTCTAGAGACATTCTACAATCAGTTGGCCCCCATCTCGGGTCGAAAGCCTTACATGGTCAGCCCAGGGAACCATGAAGCGGCATGTGAAGAGATCCCCATTCTCAACAATCTCTGTCCCGAGGGTCAGAAGAACTTCACCGATTTCATGTACAGATTCGGCCAAGTGATGCCCCTCGCCTTTCCTTCAACCTCTTCCAGTGACGCGGCGCGAGTGAGCGCAAACAAGGCCAAGCAACTAGCAAACCCGCCATTCTGGTTCTCCTTCGAATACGGTATGGCACATGTCGTCATGATTGATACCGAAACCGACTTTCCCGATGCACCAGATGCACCAGGTGGTTCAGCAAACCTCAACAGCGGCCCTTTTGGCAGCCCCAACCAGCAACTCCAATTCCTGGAAGCCGATCTTGCATCAGTTGACCGTACAGTTACACCTTGGGTCATCGTTGCAGGTCACCGCCCTTGGTACACTACTGGTGATGAAGGTTGCGAGCCTTGCCAAAAGGCATTTGAAGGGTTATTCTACGAGTATGGCGTCGACTTGGCCGTCTTTGGGCACGTGCACAACTCACAGCGCTTCTATCCCATATACAATGGGACTGTTGATACTGCGGGAATGAAAGACCCCAAGGCGCCTATGTACATTGTGTCCGGAGGTACAGGAAACATCGAGGGACTGAGCGCTGTAGGGAAGAATGCTACTGGTAACGCATTTGCGTATGCCGATGACTTTAGTTACGCCACTATTCGGTTCCAGGATGCTCAAAACCTACAAGTCGACTTCTTCCAGTCATCGACAGGCAAGCTGTTGGACCAATCCAAACTTTTCAAGTCACACAACAAGCAGTTTGTTAGACAGAACTAGAGAAATAGCTACCTTTCGGTACAATGAGACTATTTCCTGAGTAGCTCACGATATCTCTCCCTCCCATGTTGACATTGTGGGACAGATGCTCTATGATAGACGATGAAAGAATTGAGAGTTTTTCTCTCACCGTAGTACATAATCATCCCTTCTCATCCCCTTCTTCCTAAAGCCTTCCAGCGAGAGTCTTGGATCAAAGTTGGTCCATCGATCTTCTGCAGCAATATACCAAAACGGGGTACCATTATCCCTCCCGCGTAGTTCCCATTGGTCCGGGACAGGGATGCCATCCAGCCGCGGGTCTATATGCTGCTGCTTCCCTCCTGGATCTTCGAAGACAGGTTTTTCGCCTCGTTTGATGTAGCTTAGGCGCCAAGGATTGCTTCTCCGGTCAACAGTGCTAGGTGAGCACACGGCCCTTTGAGCTTGTACTCGCCGTCTTCTATCGCCCGAAGGACCATGTGAAGATGGCAGCCAAGAAAGACAACGACGAGGTCGGCAGGCTGACAGCCTCGTGGGCCCAGTACGATGTAATCAATTTTGGTCAGATATATATAGCGATTGTGCATGTAGTAAGTCAAGTGTGCAAGTTGGCCACCAAGCGTCTTACTATGGGTGCTGATTCGCTCGGCCAACTGGTCGTGCATCTTGTTGATGAATGGGGAGTGGATAAAGAAGTCGTTTACATGCAACATGAGGGAAAATTGCTGAATCTTCTGGAAATCCCAAAGATCTGGTTCGGGGCCCAGAAAGCGTCGTGCTGCCTCTAGCACAGTGGCTTGGAGCTCTGCTTGAGAATCTTGACCGTCCTGGGGCCCGACTAGCTCCATGGTGTAGTCGCAACGTATACCTTGTAGCAACAATTGCTCTTTGGTAAACGCATGCCCATTCTCGGCGGAGCAAAGGGCAGCTCGGCCGTAAGTCATGGGCCGCTGATGCTGTATCCGCTCCAAGTCGGGGATCCATGTCGGCTCAGACGCTGAGTCTCACAGTGACATCAACTTGAGATCTTGATGATATGTCGACGCCCGAACCAAAGCATCGCGATGGACGTCCTTAATGTCCTTTCTGTAATCAACCACAATTTTGCTAGTAAAGCCGCCCTCTGCGAGACCCAACAGGGCGAAGACTCTATCCCTCGGCTCCGTTACCTCACAGGTGTGTGTGTAAGCCACAAGCGAGAAAAAGTCCCTCAAGAGTCTAAGGGCCGAAAAGCTGCGTGCGTTGAAATATTCGACCATGATATGGATGTCGACCTTGCCAGCCAATGCCTCTCTTTTTGCCGCAATTATCTCGATAGCACTCCTGAAATGCCGCTAAGGCATGCTGTCGTCCCCTGCCAAGATGATTGTGTCTTTACCCGCCAGTAGGATTTCTTGACGTACCCATAGTCGACGGAACCAAGACCGAGATATCAAAGATACCAAGGCCTGCCATTGGCGGTCAGAGAATGGCATATGCTTGGACCAGTCGTGTGAGTTGTCTGGGAGTCTTCTCATAATAAAGTCATACTTATCTGGCTTAAACCTTATGCGGTTATTCAAGATGTCATCCTCCTCGTTGGTAAAGTCGACGCATTCGGCGAGTTCTTGCAGCATTGCGATAGCGATTGGGCTGTGATCGTCTGCGGGGGCCGAGCCAGGCAATGACGCGCTGGGCGTGCTTGTATGTATCGCGCATTCGCAGGACCTGCGCGGCTCGCTCATAAAGGTCCTTCTGATTGATGAAAATTGAGTCAGCCCAGAGGATCTGGCTATTGCTTTGGTGACGGATCTTTCGCAAAGCAGAAGCAAGATTGCGACCGATCGCTAGCGACCTCAAAGACTCCTTGTTGCAAATGCATGATTTGTCGTGGCCAATCGGTTTGGATGCCTGAGATCTATATAATCTGGATCTGACTGGTCACCCCAAGTGTACGACATTGCTTCGTACCGCATAACATGTTCGCCTGGGATATGCTTCACAACGACGAGAGCGCCCGAGAAGGGGTCTCCCTCTCGTGAGCTGCTGCATCCAGCACCAATACCCTGATCTCACATTCCTGCAAACTGTTGTATTTGAAGTTGACAGTATCCATCTCGAGTCCATGCGCCGAAACAAAGGAAAGATAAGTACCAACTGTAAACGAAGTTTGGTGTTTATGTAAGATTTAAGGCTGAACCAAGGTTCTACATATGCCCCACAATATGTGCACATCCTTAAGATAAGCAAATCGGCCCACAGGATTGATTCCTTCAGCAGGGGACAACTCAGAGCCTCACAGCCCCGCGCATTAAACCACTCATCATAAAGCTGGACATCCTGAATATGCATATGTCACAAGCACTCAAGATCTACAGGCTGGTTCTGCAATCTATCAAACAGCCAGCAGTCTAGAGTACTGGATTCACGCCATAAATCAGTAAACTAAATTTTTCTAGTCAAAGCAAAGAATAAATAAGTTAAATTTGAGGCAAGGAAACAGCTGTATTTTTGCTTCCTTATCTTCTTCTATCTTTTTTCCGGTCTTCCAAATCTTTACCAGGTGTGACTGCAAGATATACATCATGCATCCCCTATCATAAGTAAGCACTTATTAATTAGACACAAGCTTACCGTATTATGCTCGACGGCATGTTTGCTACAACGTATAGTTTCTCAGGTGCATATTGTACTCTGACCCAACTATGTTCCAGATTGCAGCATGAGCGGGCTATGTCCGTAACCTGCATTGGCGTTGGTTCAGAATGACCGAAGTTCCGAAACGCCGACCCTATGTCTCCCCGCGCTAGACAACGCCAAGTTTAGACTATCTGGGGTAATTCGCGGGGAAGGCAGGGTCTAATTACTGGATAACGAGTTCCTGCCAACCATTGTGACATTCTCGACGCCTTTTTGGACCGTTGGAGGTCTGAAGGAAGATACTCAGCGCCAGCACACAGCCATTTTAAGTCATGTATAAAGTAAGTTAGTCTAACCCTGCGGCAATATCAGTAGACATACAATCTCCTTCATCAATCTCATCTACTAGAAAACATATCCATAAGGTAATTAACAAGCACCTTGAGCAAGAATGGCTGTATAACGCATGACATCCCATGATAGCTCGGCGGAGAAAGAATATGCCACCCATATCGAAGGAGAGGCAGTGATGGATGAGTATCTCTCCCTCTTTCCCCTCCTGGCCAACAAGAGCCTCCAGGAACGCCAGCGGATCGAAAAAAAAGCTCAAGCGCAAACTTGATTTGGTTTTCTTGCCGGTTGTGACGCTCATGTTATTGATGGGCTACCTCGACCGCATCAACGTGGCAAATGCTCGACTGGCAGGTATGAAGGATGACCTGCACATGTCTGAGACCATGTGGTCTGCTGGAATCTCGCTGTTCTACGTTGGCTATATCGCCACTCAGCTTCCTGCCACTGTATACCTCGCCAAAGGCCTGCCGCGATGGCAGATGGCCGCTTATGTTATTGCATGGTCTGTTATCACCGCCTGTATGGCCTCAATGACTTCCGGATGGTCCTTATTGATATCTCGCTTCATGGTAGGTGTGGCTGAGGGCCCTTTCCTTCCCATGGTTAGCTTGATGTCCTCCTCATGGTATACAAAGGAGGAGGCCCCTCTGAGAATGGCCATCTGGCATGCGGGTAATATCGCTCCCAACATCTTCTCTGGGCTGCTTTCTGCTAGTATCTTGGAGAGTATGAGCGGTTTTGCCGGTATGCGTGCATGGCAGTGTTTCGTCATCATCAAGGGTAAGTAAACCCTGGTTCTAGTCGTGAAGATATATGGATCCCTCTAACTATCACAGGTATAGTTGGGCTGTTTGTCGCTGGCATGGGATTTTGGTGCATCCCCGGCTTCTCTCATAGCATAGGAACGTACTTCATGACCCCCGAGATGTCAGAGATGGCCCAATATCGAATGGTCGTCTCCGCGCGGGGGCAGACCGAAGACGACGAAGGCGGTGCTTGGGAAGGAGTCAAGCTTATCTGCCAAAACCAATTCACCTGCACTTATACGGTGCTTCACTTTGATCTCATTGTCGCCCTTCCATTCAAGGATTTCTTCCCATCGGTAAGTCATGCCTACGAGTCACTGCCAATTCCCAAGATATCTAACCAGTCTAGGTCGTGAAAACTCTCGGATACTCGAACCTTATGATCTATCTCATCCAAGCTCCACCGCACATCCTCGCTTACCTTGCCACTTGTGTAATCCCTTGGTCTTCAGGAAAACACATTGAGCATTGCTGGGATATAATTCGAAGCACAGCTGCATGCATCGTCGGCGTCATCATCATGATCTCCATCCCGAACGCAGGCGCCCGATACTTTGGCATGTTCCTTTTGTGTGCAGAACCTTTTGTTGGCCTAAATGTACGTACAAAATACCTCTAAGTAATTGGGTATAGTTTGGACCATGCCAATGAGAGCAGATACACATTCCTTGGGAAACAACCAATGTGGCTCGCCCTCGCACAAAGCGTGGTCCTCTGGTTCCATTACGAACTGCATCGCATCAGTCTCTCACTGGTTCACACCATACTTCTTCGTAGGTCTCTCGCCCCCAGTGCCCTGGATTCCTGCTGACTAGCCAAGCTCCACTTCCAAGAACCCCGCTGTCAGAGTGGTGACATTTTGATCATTGCAGGCTGTGTCATGGGCATTGCTGGTTGCCTAGTTTGTAACTGGTATGTCAAGAGGCTCAATACAAAAATGGATGAACACGAAGCCGCGAACAACCTGCCAAAGAGATGGCGGTATGTTGAGTAAGCCATAGTGACTGTGAATGGGGGCGATTTTCTTGTTGCTTTTAGTTTTAGGGTTAGTTTTGAGACGTGGCGGTGGTGAAGTCGACAGATATGGGTTATGGACGGTTTACTTTCCTCCTTTAGATTGTAAAACACTACTTAGCTTAATATTCTGCTACCTAGTACAGCCCACTACTGCCATTGCAGTAATAATACTCAGTTGCCTTCTTATCTTCACATCAAACTCTAATTCCATATTAAAATCCTAGGCGAGTCCATCTTCAACAATAAAGCTGACATCGTTCGTGAAGCTGTTGCTGTTGTCGAAGTCATGAACACCACCATCAGAGGCGGCGTAGCCCTTATTGCCATAGTGTCTGAAGTACCGGGTAGGATAGCTCCAAGTGCGCATTGAGTTGCCCTGGCCGTTAAGGCCCTTGATAGGACAGAAGGTAGCATCTTCGCCAAACTGCTTAGATCCATCATTTCTGTTAACATATAAAACAAAGCCAGAGTGAGGCCGAATGGCATGAATTGGTTAGCAGAGCCAATTGCCAGTGGGATGTTCGACTGGTCGGCTAATCGGAATGCCTAGATAAATTAGCTTGAGGTCATAGCGTAATACACCCAATTCGTCATTATGTATTTATTTACCCACGACGTCATTATTAGCTGTTAATTCCAGGTACTGCATTCGAGCATTTTACCTTTCATTCACATTAATAAAGATGTAGTGACGTTATCATTCACTCCATAGTAACTTTGATTTATTATAGTCAATTTAACATAAGTATTCACATAGAAATGAAATCATTCAATATCTAGTTAAGATCTAGAGAAGAGCAGGGGCGATGGCAGCCAGAAGAACAAAGAAACTAGCAACCTGCTTGACGGCGCTGCTAACAACAACGGGAGCGCCAGTAGGCTCGCCGCCAGGTGCGGGCTCACCGTGAGAGCCACTGTCCATAGCCGGCCCAGTGGGCTTGCTTCCAGGTGCAGGCTCGCCGTGGGTATCACCTCCACTGGACTCATGGGAACCATTGGGCTTGGAATTGGATTCGCCGCCGTAGGGTCCTGTGCAGTCATTTCCAGTACACCCGGGGACATCACCGTTTGATCCATTGTCGTTCGAGCCCTGTCTTTGATCGCCATAGCTGGAACCACCGTTGGAACCATTGTTGGAACCACCGTCGGAACCTCCATGGTGCATGCCAGGCTGTGAGCTGCCACCGTGATCACTGCCACCAGCTCCGTTCTGACCCTTGTTGTTGGTGGGGTAGACAGGAGGACACCTGTGTCCCTCACAGGCAGGAATCTCCTCAGACTTGTAGTTCTCAGGCGTGCCCCAAGAATTCTCCCAAGGCTTGTAAATAATCTCTCCACCGGAGCATTCCTCGCAGTCTGCTGGCACATAGAAGTCCTTGTGGTTCCACCAATCGTGACATTCCTGAGACTTGTATACAGTCTTTCCAGAGCAGCTGCCTCCGAAGCAGAAGTAAGGAACATACTGGAAGCCGCCCTGGCAGTCACAAACCTCAGGGATATAGACCCACTCGCGGTTACAGGCGCCGCAGTCGGCCTCAACAAAGATGTACACTACTCGCTCGGTAGCGGTGGTGACGGGTCCAGCAACGGTAGTGGCGAAGGTAGTAACGAAGGTTGACTGATCAGTGACGGTTCGAGTGACTTCGTCGGTGACAACATCAGTTTGACCGCCAGCAGAAACATAAACCGTGAGAAGGCGATCGGAAGAAATGGTCTGGCGACGGTGCATCCTGCGACGCTGAGCGTCACCACCGCAGAACTGAGAGAAATCGCCGGGGCACTCGATATCGCAGGAATCGAGCTCAACGCGGGTGGTGTCCTCGCCATCAATCTCGTCACCACAGTAGCAGTCACTAGAGATATGAGAAATTGCAGACAATGTCGAGGGAGGACTATATGACTTACGTATCATAGACACCAAAGTAGGCTCGACCTTGGCAGAGAGTAGAGCACTGATCCAGATCCATAGAGGTATCCGATTCAGCAAGTTCGAAAGTCGGGAAGCCATCACTAGATCCGACACAGCCGAAGAGTGCGAAAGCATCAACAAAGTCAGGAAAACCAGCGAGAGAGGTAGCAGTTGGAGCCGAAGTTTCATCCTGAGTGCCAGTTGCCGTTCCAGTGGGGAAGATGGTCTCGCCGTTGGAATTAGTGGTGAATCCAGCAGAGTTAGTTCCAGTGGGGAAAATAGTCTCGCCGTTCGAGTTGGTGGTGAAACCAGCCGAGTTGGTGCCAGGAGGGGAAACAGTCTCTCCATCAGAATTGGTAGTAAATCCCTCAGAGTTAGTGTTCGTACCACCTGGCGTCTCAGTACCCGTTGGAAGAGGCGCAATAGGTGTGGTCTCTGCATCGTCGCCAGCTTGGTCAAAAGAGAGATGAGAAACAACAACCTCAACAGCATCAGAGCCACAAGTCAGGAAGTATTGGAGATCAGGGCGACCTTCGGCGTTAAGCCTGACAGGGTTGCTACGCTGTCCAACCTCTGATCCACCTGTGTCGGTCATCACTTGTTGGTAGATGCTTTGGCCATCCACCTGAACTTCGAGGGTGCATCCTTCGAAGACTTGACGCTTAAGACCGTTGGGAGGAGGCCTTACAAGGATACTGAAGACGACAAAGATACGAAGGCCTGCGAAGCTGGCTAAGAAGGGTACGAGTCTGAACGTAGCAACTCCATTTCGGATGAAGAGAGAACTAGACCCAGTCAGTACCTTTTGCTATATAGCTGCTAAGGTGTACTTACACTGCCGCGGAACCATCAAGTGCAGTAGTGTAACTAGCACCTGCACCAAGCTGGGCTGTTCCAAGACTGATAGGCGCAGAAGACGGAGCAGTGCTACTAGTTGTAGAAGCACTAGTATCAATTGAACTAGGAACAGAGCCAGAAGTCGTAGTAGCAGGAATACTAGTGTTTGTATATCTCTTGAAATTCTGGTTGAACTGCCCGAATGCACTCGAGGCACATGCCGCGAGGAGGAATGAGGACAAACGCATGTTGAACGAGTGGCTGCCAAAGAATGGCTTGTAGTAGGAAATGAATGACTGAGTGATGATATCGAATCGAAAATAGTAAGCGAGTTAGACATTTATATGTATCAGGCAGTGAAATGAGCTTAGGGGATAATTTGGGTGGCTTGAATTATGCCAAGGTACCAAATCTCCCGTCATTTCTAAGTGAACGCCCAAGACATCTGCCAATCCGAGACCACTGTGATTTCAATCAGCCTGACCTCTGCGCTATTGTGATAGCATAGAACAATAACCAAAAAAGGAATAGTAATTTGAGATAGAAAGATTACTAAGTCACACGATTTAAATGTGCTTAGCAGTAAAAGATGAAGTATGCATTGTTCGCCTTACACTATCATACTAAGATAACCATACATTCCCAAAGCGACGCCTGGAACATGTTAAGGGAGATGGCGTATCCGCGCTCATCCCGGTCCAATCAGCATCTTCTGTTGCCCAAATTTCCTGGTCCGAGAAATGCCGCCACAGTTCGTCGGGAAATAGGGGGCAGTGTCGTCCAATCACTCATCCCTTGGTGTCTGACTTCCAACTCCACAAACGCTCGGTAAAGGGGGAACTAAGCGCTTGCAGAAAAAAGATATTTCAATCGCCGATGCATGTTAAGATTGAGTCTATTTTTATTAGTTTAAGTGAGCAAGAGCTTATATTAGAACATTCAAGTGAATTATGCAGGCTCAGCTCTAAGCTCTGTCTGCTAAGTTCTGTCTGCTGATTTAAGCGCTCAGCCCTGCAAATAACACATTACAGGTTCAGCTCGTGTGAATGTACATCTTTCAGAAATAAATCCAAACTACAGTTAGCACATTTTTAAGATGAGATAAAAACTAGAAAACAAGTATGTGAGCTCACCAGCTCAATGTCTTACCCCCCTTGATTGAGATGGCATAAGTTATGTCCAAGGTCTTGGGACAGATGTCTCGGCATGTTATGATCTACCCTCCCTTAAGCCACTTTTGTTAAACACTCTCGTGGCCATATTCTAAGCTTGGCCGGAATCTATCTTATCCGAATTCCAGCGCTTATATTTGTTTGTTAAATGGATCGTTCCATTGCATATGATATGGAATTACGTTCTTCATCTACCAAGCATTAATGAATCAGGTTTACTAATAGCTGAGTTAAATTAGTGAGCTCATAGTCTTAGTAGGTAAGGTTAAAGTAGCATCTTTACCTATACCCTGAGCAGTCTGGCCAGCGCTATTACTCTGTAATGAAATATCTATCCACTTATCGCCAAGTTCATCTACTATTATTATATCGTCTACGTGAGTGAAGTCAATCTCTGTGGGTTTAACCTCTTCTTGGGAAGCAACCTGCTATGGGATATCTTTGTTACTGCCGGCTATCTCTTCTGCCCAAAGACTCTGAGAAGTTCCTAATGATCTTGGCGAAAATGCCTCGCCAGGTGCCTCTTTGATGCAAGATTGAGGAAGTTCAAGCTTCTGCATCAAAATACCACTGAAGTCATCACGCACCCCTTCTAGTTGCAGGGAGCCCGAATCTGTTTTGCTAACTTCTACCCGTACGTCATCAAAGGTCTCCGCTGTTGAATGGTTCGCCGAGCTGTAGGTGAAGATCCTGTTGGAACCCATTTCCACGACGAGTTCCCCGTTTGGAATTGCTGAGTCATGCCAGAATCAGACAGTATCTGGGTTTTACTGAATGGGGCGACTACGACTACCTCAGGTAAAGGTCCCCTCCAGCAGGTGAGACTGTTGAGTCTTTTGATAAGGTGAACATAGACTCTAGCCCTTTCGTCATTCATCTCATAAAATTCTTACTGGACCTGACAAGCGCTTGCATGAAAGACATCGTTGAGATCGACAACAAAGTCAGGCTTCTCTGAGTGCCCATGGACTCGCAGATGATACATATTCACGTGGTAGGCAGACTTCGAAAAAGTACTTAACTTGCTTTTCCCGTGGCAGTCTGTCGCCACCTAGGAATGAACAGCAGACTCCAAACAGCCGCGTCACCAGCGTGAGTAAGATTAAACTTGATCCCATGCTGGACCTTTACTCGGCCAGTCTTAAGCGGGCAGCCCGCGGTTCGTTTTGATGCCCCAGAACCTGACATGGACAAGGAAAAGCCAAGATTGCGGCTTGTATCTAATTCGCATATTTTGTCCCGACAAGTCACCCCAAGAAATATCATCCTAGCCACATGATCTGATAAACGAATGATTTATAGCCTTATTGAGAGTCCGTGGGCATACGTATGCTTCTAGCCACAGGTTAGAACTGCAAACAACGCAAGGTGTGGCCCCACTACTGCTCTGTGGCTGCCATAGGTCACACCATTCAAGACTGTGAAAACGCCATCACCCACCAGAGACTCTGACATAATTATTTAAGCCTTTCTATTACCACGAGCCCTCGATAACTTTTGTCTTCTGCTTCGCTCGCCACTATAACCAAGCTTACGATCTGAAGTTCTCTCTACTGATTTTAAGGCCTCAAGCCTCAACTGCAATTAACCTTACGGTTAGGGACAAAGACAACGTTATGTCGGAACAACTTTCCTCACCGCAAAATCTCCTCAGCAATCAGACCTCAGACCCGATCGTCAGAACGGAGTCAGGCGATGTTCGTGGCAGAACCGCTGACAATGTTCATGTGTTCAAAGGGGTGCCGTTTGCTGCACCACCTTTTGGGCCCAATTACCTCCGTCCTCCACAGCCGCCAGAACATTGGGGAGGTGTGCGTGATACGCTAAGTTTCGGGCCAAAGTCACCGCAGGTCCCCTATCCTCCGGGGATTGCTGAGGGTCTCGCAGAACTAGTCAGCAGTGGCGAAGACTGTCTGACGCTGAACGTCTGGACACCTAGCCTCGGTACCGCGGGACGGCCAGTAATGGTCTGGATTCCCGGCGGTATGTTTGAATTCCATGCCACTGGCGCTGTAGCCTACTACGATGGTGGTAGGTTTGCTCGCGACGGCGTCGTGTGTGTGACGATCAATTACCGCGTGGGTGCCCAAGGATTTCTCAATCTAGCCGATGGCACCCCCAACCTTGGCCTGCTTGACCAGATCGCCGCTCTCAAATGGGTGCAGAAGAACATAAAGGCATTCGGTGGTGACCCCAGCAGGGTTACTATCTTTGGGGAGTCTGCCGGTGCCATGAGCGTCGCCACACTACTGGCTGTCCCCAAGGCAAATGGGCTCTTCCGCCGAGCGATTGTGCAAAGTGGGAGCAACCCAAAACTCAATTCAGCAGCAACATCGAAGCGGATCGGACAGCGATTGGCAGAGATCCTAGGCATCGAGGCTACATGGGAGGCCATCAAGGCGACATCGTCTGATCGTATCCTTCATGCTCAGGCACAGCTGCGAGAGGAGCTGACTACGCGCCCTGACCCGACTTTCTGGGGCGAGGTCGCGCTCAGTTTTATCCCGTGGGCACCCACAATTGACGGGGATATTCTCCCGATGCATCCGATCGATGCTATCCGCGCTGGTGCTGCAGCAGACATTGATTTGGTCGTTGGCTCTAACACTGAGGAAACACGTCTTTTCTTAGTCCCAGACGGATCCATCGATCGCATTACGGAAGAGAACTTGTCCGTGATAGCTGGTGTATACGGCTTGCTGCCAGAGGGCCTCGATGCGTATCGTATGTTGCATCCAGGAGCCACTGCTGGTGAGCTATTCTCGGCAATCCAGACCGATTGGTTCTGGCGGATCCCTGCCATTCGCTTTGCCGACGCCCATGCAAAGGCGGCTCAAGCATCGACGTATATGTATGAGTTTGCCTGGCAATCGCCTCAGATGGGTGGTCGTCTTGGCGCGTCACATTCTTTGGAGATCCCCTTCGTTTTCGACACGCTCGGTCTCGGAACGGAACCTCTTCTTGGTCCAACCCCCTTGCAAGACCTCGCTGATACCATGCATCGGGCCTGGGTGGCATTTGCCACGACAGGAGATACAGGATGGCCGAAATATAATGCTAGCCGCAGGTCAACTATGCATTTTGATATGGCCTCAATAGCAGTGGATAATTCTCTCGATAAAGAGCTTCAGCTTTGGGACAGCATTCGTTAACTAGTTGGCTATAATAGGCACCTAGATTATAATTTAAAGAGGTATTAGCTGTCCCTTTTATTAGGCGCATATTTCACAATTCTGTAGCCCCAATAGGGAAAACATTGCATTTAAGCTAAGCTACTTGCCGACTATGAATTATTCCTGACTTATCGAACGCCATGAAACCAGTACCCTCTCTGCACCCAACATATTCAGCCATGATATCTGAACCCCTCAAGATAGAAGTTTCCTCCCATAAGTTGATTTGGCCTTTACCGTCACCCATATCCCCATCAGGTCCATAAACCTCCATCCACCGCTTTCGAAGCTTGACGTGGCCTCTGTGAATTCTGCCGACCCGTTCAAACTTGCTCATGTCCTGCCAATAAAACATCTCGATCTTCCTGTTATGGTTCAAATTGATTGGAGTACCGGTTTTGAACGTTCCATGATCTGAGACATGACCCATTCGCACATCGAAGAGTCCATTGGCTGTGGTATCCTTGGCTAGGTAGCCCATCCAGCCAGTAACTAGCTCATCAAATTCCTCGAACCACAAAGTCTTCTCTTCAGCAGACATTCCCGAATGGTCTTGGCCTTCAACTAGGAAGCAGATGTTGTCTGGTAGGTCGGTGACAATCATCCTGCCTGGGCGGATAGTTGTTGTCTCTGGAACCCTCATAGGCATCTCCTCCAGCGAAGAGGCCAACTTGTCACCCAAGGTCACGTCTGGTATACGATGACGAACACAGCCCCAATATCCGATTTTATCACCAAATGGCTCCATCTCTCCAACGCCATTCATCCCATTCTTCAGCTCAGCAGTGCATGCATTCTGCACTCGATTGGCAGTGACTGTAAGGATCTCCCTCCACATGCCAGCGTCTGCTGGAAGCTCGTCCCAAAACTGCTTCACAGCAGGCGACGACCACCACTTTGCATGGGACTCTGGCCACCAATATGAGAGCCAGATCTGGGTGCTCATATCATTAGTGCCTGGAACCGTGATGCGGTCAAGGTGCGCCATTCCAGTGATGTGCTTGTCGAACCTCTCAATGAGATCCAGCTGCTGGCTGTTTGGACTTTGACCCTGGTACTGGATGCCATATATCCCGTAGATGAACTTGTCTCCTGGTTGGAATTTGGCGCGGTAAAACATATTGATGAGATTGACTATGAATGAATTTCGTCAGCTTTCCTTAGAAAGGAAGACTTCTTAGTAAAAAGAATAGAAAATTGACTTTCATTAGAACAGCGACAGAACACCTGTTTATATTTATATTATGGAGATAAGATTAATAGATATGTAAAGTTACTATATGCCTAGCTATTATTTCACACTAACTTTCTTCAACTTTGCTTCACCATATCGATATGTTCAGTCGAGCTATCTTGCACAACGCCACTAGATGACCCGGATATTAATTACCCAGCCTACGGCAAAAATCTCATTCCGACATCGATGCTTTCTATCAACATTACGCTATCTATACCAGCTATAGCGCTGATCTCATTCCGAGGTACAGATTAACGAGACTAAGACCCGAGACGCTAATCCTTTCACGATGGCGCGTGAGGAAGACACGACAGATAACAAATATCTAGGTAACTATTGCACCCAGATTTATTGTGGGGTAACTGGTCGACTCAACTTAGACGAGTCAGGGTGGCAAAGCTTGTTATGAAGCTAAACTGGCTTTGGCCTTATCGATTGCTCGATCGTGACTGTGATTGGAGGAGAACTGTCGGAATGAGATAAGAATTCCGGTATCGTAGTTGAACCCGATATCTGCACCAGATCGTTAATGCGATAAGGGGTGAAAGAGGAGTTGATTCCGACATCTGTTGCGGGTGACAGTGTCCGGAGCAATTTGTAAGTCATAGCTTATCGTACGCAGGTCAAGAGAGGCGGGGTAAGTCTTGCACACATAAATACGTCTATAAACTCAAACTCATTCGTTGTCGTAACAGCAAGCACAATACTCTCATCGATCTTTTATAATGCCTTCCAAATGCAAAGTAGCTGCCATCCAAGCCGAACCATGCTGGAACGACTTGAAAGGAAGCATTGCCAAAACGATTGGGTTGATCCAAGAGGCTGCCGGTAATGGTGCCAACGTCATTGGTTTCCCGGAGATCTTCATCCCGGGCTACCCATGGTGAGTCTAAATCTCGTGAAGCGACAATGGCCAACTAAGGAGATGATTCTAGGACAATTTGGGCAAACTCGCCAGTCAGCAATGCTGCGTTTATGAGCGAGTATTTTGCCAATTCCCTTGAGAAGGAATCTGAGGAGATGCAACAAATTAAGACAGCTGTTCGTGATGCGGGAGTATTCATTGTGCTTGGATACAGTGAGAGATATCAAGGCACCCTCTACATTTCCCAGGTAGGCCATCTGGTTCTTCTGCTGCTGGTCGCAAACCACTAACTCCTGTTTAGTCTTTTATCGATGAGACCGGCACCATTGTTCTTCATCGACGAAAGATCAAGCCCACCCACGTTGAGAGAGCATACTGGGGCGACGGGCAAGCCGATTCCGTCAAGGCCGTCGCCCCCTCCTCGTTCGGTAATATCGGTGGTTTGAACTGCTGGGAGCATACCCAGCCCTTACTGCGTTACTACCAGTACTCTCAAAACCTGGATATCCAAGTTTCCAGCTGGCCTCTTTGCTGGGATGCCTTGGAGGGTCAACCTTGGCCGTATCACTTGACACCGCCTGCTTGCAACAGATTCTCACAGGTCATGGCGATGGAAGGCGCCTGCTTTGTCTTGGTCTGCTCCCAAGTGCTAACAGAAGAGAGTAAGGCAAAGACAGGGTTGGAAAGGTTTGATTATGCTAGGGCCCCAGGCGGCGGCTTCAGCATGATCTACGGGCCCGATGGTTCGGAGCTGTGCAAGCCATTGGGACCAGGAGAGGAGGGTATTCTGTATGCTGATGTTGATCTTTCATTCCGGGCCATGATGCAGCAGAATCTCGACCTTGTAGGACATTACTCACGGCCTGATTTGCTGAGTCTTAATGTGACCACAGAGACTGCCGTTCCGATTCGTCACAAGTGACATCTCTCGCGTTGCAGATGGCAATTGAGGAGTATAGAGGAAGAGATATTATATACCAGAGGTATTTAGATGTATTGTATGGGAATCCATTGCTATGGCCTTACGAATAAGTGGCCAGAAGAATATAAAGCTCCGTGAAGCCAGGATCTTGGTCAGCTCTCGTGGCCCCCATAGTAGGAACTTGCCCGAAATCCCCAGTTCCTGTGTATCTCTGTGATCTCAATTGATCGGTAGCTTTCCATATGGTTTGCAGTTTATCCCTCAGCCGCCTCGTGATCAGAGACTCTCCCGCCAACCGGTGAATCAGCTGTGTTGCCGTAACTACATCTTGGAGACAAGACTTGCTCTGGTCGGGGGTGGCATAACAGGTAACAAGAAGCAGAGACGACAAAGCGGTTTCAAGAAAATAGTTGAATGTCTTGTGCTGAGCATGATATATATCGGTCTCCCTAGCCAGTCTGGCCAGCACTTGAATCGAGTCTCGAGCAACCTGGATCATGACCTGGAAGTTTGATGTGTCGATGTTGTGAGACCCAAAGCGACTAGCTGCTTTGCGGAGGATAATTGTTCTCATCTGGTTAGCTCGCAGATAAAGCATTAACCGTAGCTTATAGTCTCCGCGTTTCTCAGTTGCCACGTCGAATTTATCGTTATTACCATTGAACTGCAATCGGAGCGGTAGATTTTGCTGCCACTGAAGTACTCGAAACTGTAGATAGTCCTGAGTTGAGCCAGAGTTTTGAAGTAGAGATGTCAAAGTGCCAAGGAAGAAGCTTCGGACATCTGAGGCTATGCCGCAGAATGAAACCATTTCCCTGAGATAAGCCAATGAATGGCTGCTATCGTTCTGTGTAGTTGTTTGAGTACATGTTCTGAGCATAGGTAGCTGGGGTCATACCATTGGTAAGGATTCTCGGTTAATTTCAGAGTCCTGAACTGCAAATGGCAACCCAGTGCCAAAGCTCCATCTTCGATCCAAGGTATATAGAGACCAGAAGAAATTGTCCGAAATTCTCTCGACAGGCGTCTCCTCCTCTTCACAGCTTTGCTCAAGAACAAGTCTCATGATGGTACCAATTAATCTCCACGCCTCTTTCTCACGATCGTTAAGAAAGAAGAAGATACACTACAGAAGAATAAAGAATCAGTACAAGCATAATAAAATAGGAAGACTCAACTTACAATCAGAACCAATAATGTCAAATCACCCAATTCCGGGGATTGTAGGTGTATCTTCGGAATGGTTGAAACGAAAGTCTCTTCAATAACAGGACTCACGATCTCTACAGCCTTGGAGCCTTCAAAGCTTGAGACGATCGCAAGTACTAGGAACGCGATATTAGCAATACCTTCGCCATAGGGGCTATTAGAAGGCAGGCAGTCGAAACCGGACCGTGTCCTCCCATTAAGTATCTCATATCTCAGCTGATCGATATTAAGAAAGGGATACATCATGCCAACTTCCTCGTCATAGATGGCGAGAACTCGACACCAGAAACTTCGGTCGAGAGCATTTAGTACTCCTTGCGGAGAAACAGTTCCCTGCGCTAATAAGAAGTCCAATTTGCTGGTGACAAAACCCACAGAGCAGGGGTTTGCGCTAGATATGTCGCTTTGATGGTCAGCATGAAACAGCTGTCTCTCGGTAAGACGTATGAAATCGTCAAAATTGTCATATGTTAATTCCGAACCAGGAGCATCTAGGGGCCAGCTCTGCGCCAGTGAATCTAAACTTTCCGAACCATCATCCAGAGATTCCTTCTCCAGTTGAACATTCTCTGGCTCTTGGAGAGGGTTCCTTACCCTAGCCCTAGTACGTGAGGTAAGCTTCCTGATTCCAAGGTTGCAAGGTGACACGTACGATGCACAACGGGAAGATCGATAACGTGTTGCACGTGGATAGAGGCACCTTGTGCAGGCTTTACTGCATCCATTGCATGTTTGCTCGCCGCTGCATCTGGTCTTGCGCTGTTGGCATCTCTCGCTGTGGCGCACTTGGTCAGCAGAAGTTCATATCCATGACGTGCGTATAGGAGGTACGGACCAAGCAACGGATGTGTAGCGAGAGCGTCGCTTTTTTTCTGTTACCATTGTGTATGAGCTATCAATGCAGAGTATTTAGTAATGAATTAATCAAGTCATGAATGCAGGAATAGAATAAAACCCCGCAACGCAAATTGTAAGAATCTGGTATTTGGGCTAGAACTAAAGCGCGACCGCCGATTGGCTGGTCTGGCCAATCGCGCTAGGGGCATTGGGTTGTTGATCTAGAACAAAACTGACCTCTCTAGCGCCGAGTATGGCTATAGTCATGCGATGGGGAATATATCATCAAGACCAGGACGCTAATGTTCAGGGGTGGATAGGCAATGTAACAGTTAGAGATCTTTGTCATGCTATTTACTATAATCTACTTGCCAAAGTACTTCAATTCCAAGTATCGAGCAACTGGGTACACGATGGCGGTGACCACAAAGGTCAACTCATTTGCAACATCGCCTCCGTATGTTCCAATCAACTTGCCAAGAGGTCCAGTGAACCAGGTCTCAATCATTCCCATGCACCACGCAACAACACCCACCAGAAACGCAACGGAGGCAGCAATACCATGCGGCAGCCTCTCCCGAGTGTTCCAGCCCTCGAGATCGTAGTTGGCAAAGTCACGCTTGCGGAAGATGGTGTGTTCCTCGAAAAGAATAACAAAATAGCTGGTGCACCAATAACCCAGGAGACTCAGGAAGTCCTGCAGATACGTGTTGAGCTTTCGACGACCAACAATAGCCAGAACAATGACAATGACGAAGTTGCCAAGCGTCCAGACAAAGCGAGGGACTTTGGCACACGGTGTAGCCATTTGTTGGAATGAAATGGCCGATGAGTAGAGGGACATGATGTTGGTGTTGATGCCGCTGAAGGATAGCAGAACGAGAAGCAACTTGGCAAAGCCTCGAGGATGCAGCATGTCTCTGATGAGGAAGCCAAGACCTTGGTGAGGGTCTTCGTATGCCGTCTTCCAAGCTTCGACATTGTTGAGCGCACTGGCAACCGTAGCTCCTGCAGTCATGCCGATCGCTGTAGGGATACCAATACCAGCCGTAGTCAAGAGCCAGACTTTCAGCCGTGATGTATTGGCTGGGTAGTGCGCATAGTAGTCCGACGCCATAGTAGCCCACGATGCGGAGCTGCCGTAAACAATGGCAATCAGAGAAAGCACATTGCCCGAGAGATCTATGCCTGAGCTGGAAGCTGGGGTCTTGTTGTCGGAGTACGGTCCCACCATGCCAAAGATGATCATGAACACGATGAAGTAGATGCACCAGGCATAGCGCTCATAGATCAGGATGTACTTGAGGCCCAAAAAGCTGATGGCGAGCGAAACGATGGCGATGATGATAACGCCGACGACGAGAGATATATGGCCGTCGGCTACAGCAGTAAGGGCCAGGCCACCACTGATGGTAGCAACAGAAGCCCAACCCAGCTGCTCAATACCATTAAGGAATGCAACGATCTTATTGGGATACCAGCCGAAGCTGTAGCGAGAGACGGAAACCTGACGTAAGCCTGTTGCCGCACCAAAGGTAGCGCAGTATGAAGACACCGAGCCACCAAGAATAGACGCAAAGATGTAAATGAGCAGACTCTGCTTCAAGCTCAGACCGAACTCCCAACCCAGGAAGCCAGTTGCGAAACAGCTGATGCCCATGGTACCCGAGGCCCAAATCAGAGCCATGTTGAGCTCCTCATGCCATGGTACCGGTCGTTTGCTCTCTTCTGTTTTACGTACGATGGCCTCAGACTCGACACCGAGAGCCTTGTCCATGCGCGCCTCGAAGCGGCGGAGGCTTGCTAAGACGCCGTGTCCGTAGTCAGATGATGAAGTGTAGGTTTCGGCCGCCGGAATGTCGCCGCTGCCTGACTCGAGGGATAGCTCGTGGTCCCCGCCCTTGAGCTTCTCATTGTCAGATGCCATGTCTGCCTGAGTCCTTCGTGTTGTAGGACCCTGAATACTAGAGATGGGCGACGGCTGAAGACGCGGATGAGGTGAAAAGACACAGGTCACACGAAAAAAACGGACATCAAGAGAGGAAAAGTGAGCAGGCTGTAACACTGTATTTCTAGATCCTACAAACCCCACATCGGCCCGCACGATTGAGGATTCGACCGATAGCAGTTGCCGTTTCTCCCGTGCCCACCTAGTTATCGCACTCGTTCATGGGGTACGATACCACTAACCTTCCCATTTTGTTGTCACATCGAGCCTATTATTGGTCATTGTCAGACCCTCCAAACGGCGATAAGCGATACTTATCATTGTCATACCAGGGTATTGTGTGCGATGCGCGTGTAACTCTTGGGCATTGTGTCCGAGATGTCGTACACGCTAGAAACCCAGGAACGTCGGCATTGGCTGCAGCCACTTAGATGCCTGTCAGATCCATTGCCCGATGGGGCTACTTATCAATGACCCGCTGAGAATCCGGCTACCACGGCATCGAAGTAGGTGCCGTTGGGAAGGGACTTTTTATCCTGCTTCCTGATGCGGTATGGCTATATACTCCACCTGGAAGCTAGAATAAATTTCTGTATCATTTTGTTTATGGCCTGCAGGTTGAGTTATTCAGGACTAAGGTCAGATAGTGGGGATGGCCGCTAAAGTCTAGAATCAGTGCTGGATCACTCCAGAGTCTTGTATCAAATGACTAAAAACCTGCCAGCTTAATTAATTAAACTCAGCCAGTTAAAGGGTTCAAATGAAATGCTAAGTAAAGCCATGGACGTGACTTTCTTCTGCTTATATAACATCTAGTAGCACTCTTCATTTAACTATAGGGCATTGTAAGCTTATTAATTCAAGGGCGTTGGCAAGTCATGATTTAATAAGCTAATATAGGAAGCACACAGATCTACAGGTCTCGACTTTATTGAAAGTAGGAGAAGATCAAAAACTCATCATTCCTCGATTTCGAAAGGAGAGGGCTCGCAATCCCGACTCCCGAGCTTCTTCTTTTAATTCCTGGTTGCTATAATGAGTTACCTGAACGCCCCCAGAAGCCGCGAGTATGGAAGCGGGTAAGGCTGAGGTTACAGGTGCCTCTGTCTTTTTATACAGTGTGTTCAATCAAGAGTCTACTAGTCAGTACTTCCATTGTTGGTTTTCCCAGACTTCTGTGTTGAAGGCGATGTAGGGTAAGCTGGTTAAGTCAACTTCAACCCGGGTTGTTTTAGCCTGAAATTTCTCAACCCCTGTCTTCTGTCTCATTGGGCAACGAAGTCGTGTGACCTTCTTGGCCAAGGTCGTTAATGACGACTTCATGTATTTCAGCTATTTCCTCCATGATCTTGTTTAACCCTCATTTCCACGACATTGCTCATTTCAATACCCATACTCCGGGTCTATTAGCATCCCCATAGTTTGGTAACATCGATCAACCGTATTAATCCACCTCTTCGTCCCGACGTCATTGATACCCCGCGTTTTGCGATGGCGTCCATCCGCCTCATCGCCACCGTAACGCTCTTTGTCGTTATCGCTTCAGCCCAACAATGCAACCTCAAGACCCTCAAAACCTCTTATCCAGCACCTGTTACTGCAGATAACTGGAACTACAGTATCATCGCCAATGAGCTCAGACGACCTCGAGGTATTCTATTCGACAGCGAGGGTGCCCTGATTGTCATAGACTCTGGAAATGGCATAATTCATTTCGAACTTGATGATGAAGGAGGAACCTGCTTGCAAGTCAAGAAGAAGACCACTCTACTAAAGAAAAACAACGTGAGCTACTCAGATCCCAGATCTTCCGTCTCTTGACCATTAACTGAGTAATATGTTGCAGCTAAACCATGGCATCGCCCTCTCCAGAGATGGACGCACAATCTATGCTTCATCATCCGATGAGGTCTTTGCGTGGTCCTATGACCCGTCCAAGGTCACCCTCAGCGACTCTTCCGTCCAGACTCTGGTCTCCAATATGACTAACGGAGGTCACACCTCACGAACCCTGCTTGTCTCACAAAAACATCCAGACATGCTGCTCGTGTCCCGCGGCAGCGATGGGAACGACGACGCAGGTGCCGAAGATCGCGACTCCGGCCGCTCTCAGATCCGCGCCTTTAACATCTCATCTTTCAGCAGCAATTCCGATAAAAAAGCATATGATTACCTTGACGGCGAGATTATCGGCTGGGGTCTGCGTAATTCTGTCGGCGTGGCAGAACATCCAGAGACAGGCGGCATTTTCAGCGTTGAGAATTCAGCCGATGAACTACATCGCGACGGCAAGGATATTCACAAGGACAACCCAGGCGAGGAGATGAACTTCCACGGCTATCTTAATGGCTCTGATGATCAGGGTGGTAACTACGGCTACCCTCTTTGCTATACCCTCTGGTCTACGGATGGCTTCCCTAATCTCGGCGACCTCAAGATAGGCGATCAATTTCCTGCTGATCGTCAGGCTGACGGTGATAATGCTACCGCTCTTACTGACGAGGAATGCAAATCCGACTATGTTGCTCCGGTCCTAGCATTCCAAGCGCACACCGCGCCTCTAGACTTGAAGTTCGACGAGAATGGCACAAGAGCCTATATGTCTTTCCATGGAAGCTGTAAGACCCCCCCAGCCTACCTTTGAACCCATTCCACCTCTGACACACTTAGGGAACCGTGACCCGCCAGTTGGCTACCAAGTCTCATACGTCGATTTCCAAGAAGGTAAACCTTCATCTTCTTCGCGAAGTACAAACGCCACTACACCTATCATCTACAACAAAGATCTCTCAAAGTGCCCGGATGACTGCTTCCGCCCCGTCGGTCTAGCCTGGGATTCTAAGGGAAGGCTGTGGTTCAGTTCCGACAAGACGGGCGAGATCTTTGTGTTGAGCCACGAGGGCGGGTCAGGTTCGAGTGGAGGGAATGAATCTGAATCGGGCGCTGGCAGTGGCGATGATGATAATGATTCTGCCTCTCTACAGCCTGGATCGGCTGCTTTCATTATAACTCTTGCGGCTTTCATCGTAGGAGGCCTACTTGCGTGATACTTCTAAGCGAAGTGCTTTATTGAATTGAAAATTGACACTAGTTGAAATCTATAAAACATGTGTACACAATAATAGTACATCTCTAATCATATGCAGTCTATCTAACAAAAAAACATCTTGCTGGTCTTGAACCAAGTCCCCTTATTCGAACTCAATGATAATCTCCGGGGCGCCCTCAAACTCAGCAGGCATCGCGTGGACAAAAGTCCAATGATTGTGGTCGTAAATCAGACTTCCCGAACCGCCATATCGGCCAGCGAATGTGATTTGTGGCACGGGGTTTGCATTTCCCGACACAGATATCGAGATGCCTTGAATGTCAGCCCAAGACTGGACATCCCTCTTCGCAAGTGAGGGAGAGGCCACAAAAGTGAACACAGAACTACTGGTCCCCTCGGGATAAGTCACTTTCAGCTTCTTTGGAGAGACCTCCATCAGAACATGGGCCTCAGTAGGACGGAGCTGGGAGGTGTGTCAGTAAAAGCAGGAGTGAATATTGAAGCCGTATTAACTTACGCTGAGCCACCCGATACTATCATCTCCATAAGACCAATGTGCAACAGCGGGATGGAACTGGGCCTTGTTATTAGACGGCCCGTTTGCGCTCTGCGTCCGATACGACTGAGCTCCGATCATGAGTGACTCGCTAAGCCACGTGGTGATGTTGCGGGTATCAAGGTCGTAGGGCGGATAATATGCCTTCCCTTCGTATGTCCTCTCTCCATCAAATGTCTTCAGCGACTCCTTAAGATCATCCGAAAGCAATGAATTGTGGAATTCAGAGTGCACGGCAATGAGTGGCGCCCAAGCCCAGTCACGGGCATGGCTCATGACTTCCGGATACTGCCATAAACCCGACTCCTTTCTCCCGATGATGGGTGCGAGAAAGTGAGATAGGATGCCGAGAGACTTGGTCATGTCGAACGTGTATGCACGATCCCATGGACCAGCGAGGTTCCGCATGCTTGGATTCCACAGTTGCGATGTGTAATTCCAGACACCGCGCAGGAGATCTGGACCTCTCTCGGAGAGAATACTATCCTCGTGGCCATACTTACACCATAAAGTAAGGCCAAAGAGCGAAATGCCAGTGTAAGTCGCCGAGTTGAATTCAGAAAGCGTATCATGCAAGTCGAAGAGGTTAATAATCTCCGTCGCATAATCCTCTCCAGCCTGTGTCATATTGTCATCGCTTACTTGGCGACCAGTCCAGCTCGTCCCGATTGCACGCATGATTGCAGGGTTACTGTAAGATGGATAGAGGTTATCTCCGTTGACGCCACCCACGCGATACGAATCGCCAATGCTGCAGTTATATAGACTGTCAAGCATAAGCCCCTTCAGATCATCAGATAACAGATCGCCGAACTCTTCGTATATCGTGATGAAGCTGAGACCAACGAAACCTCGCCAGTTGGGGTCCCACGATCCGTACATCTTGGCAGGGTACCATGCTGTTCCAACCGTTGGCTCCTCTGGCTCTCGCGTATAGTCGCCGTACCACAAATCCTTGGGGTTGTCGTGCTGGTCCTTGATGACATATCTTATGACATCTTCAGCCCTTGAGGCATCGCCGTCAGCGTTCCGTGCAAGAAGTCCGACCGCATACCATGTAGAAGCAAGTGTCTCGTGGTTCATTGCGGCATTGGAGTTGAGGTCATATAGCTGTGAGATCTTGGGGTCGTAGAACCTATCCATCCACTCCATTGAGTCTTGTACCATTGCTTTTGCCTCTCCTGAGAGTGCCCATGATTGCGCAACATGGTGTGTAAGAACTCCAAGGAGACATGCATGCACCCTACTGAAGACTTTCATATTGGTTTCAAAAATTGGAAAGGATAAAGATATGTCTTTTATCTGGTCTCTTAAGAAGGTGATGAATTTCAGTGATGCTGTTGGGATAGACCAGAAGCTTTCTGGACAGGGGCCAAGTTCTGAAGGATACATTGCATATTTGTATTAGATGTTCTTGCTGGTTAATTTCAGCTCGTATCTTGTGGTTCTGTGTCTTTGTATCCTAATCCAAATCTTGCCTCAAAAGCAAAGCCAGCTGCTATTCATTTCACGTGAGCCAATAAGGGTTCGTGACGCTGTAGGATGAGTTCATGCAGGTAAAACAGTAGTCAGGAGATTTCGACTTGGCGTCCATAGGTCCGTGACCATTGCATTCAGTATCGATCCCTTACAAAATGAGCTTCCACTTAAGGCGAAACCTGTTGGGTAACTACGGGTTATAACTGGCAGATAGGCGTCGCAATGAAACCGGCTTTGTTTCCGATGTTCATTAGAACCCACGAGAAGATGCGATAGGCTAGGGCAACAGACAGATCCTTGACTCCTTATTGAGATACAACCCTGGAGCTTTTGATGCTGGGAACGGCCCTGGCTGATCTCCCGAGGCACGTGGCGAATGGCAGCAGGCGCTTTTCTCCTTCACGGGGAAGTCTTGTCGGGGAAAATATAGTCATTTAGGATTTGTTTCATGACACCTGTTTTGGATACCCACGCGGCGCGTAACTGGTCCTTTTGTTCGGGCCGCATGAAATTCGGAAATAAAAGAGTTTCGAACAATGCATGGTCTAATCACGGAGCGCCTACCCCTGGTGAGATGCGGGGACTTGTCGATCGAGATTTGAGCGCAACGTTGCATTTTGATCAGTCTGCAAATGTGATCTGCCAAAGGAGAATGTGACTCGGGTGCACATGCGGATTTTACTTTTGAACAAATGCACTGTAGCCATAAAATGCAGTATGCATTGTCTGGGGCGCAATCTCGCCGTGCAGCCATGTGCAAGTCGCTGCAACTACGTGTTTGGTATCGAACTGATTGGAAAGGGAAAGGGAGCGGCAGAAATACTGCATACAGTCTAACCCGTCTACAATGCCGAAAAGGTTCAAGAGGCGTGATTTGGTCATGAGTGGGAGCGTTTTTGGTGATCATCTTTTTATTGTTGTCTGAATGAAGTTGTAGTGTCCTTCCTAAAGTCAAACCTTAGAAACAAGACACGGAGTACTCTATCACAAGCCATGACCGGGCCGCAGCTGGAAGTCGAAAAAGTCGAACATAACAATCTTCAACAAAATAGTAGTGCCTGAAAGCTTCGAAATAAGCTGGTTTGTTAACCTGATGATTTTAACGAGAAGTCGTGGCTATCCTCGCGGGAGCGACACGGGCCGACCCCAAGCTTGGCGCGCCTCCACATCCCGACAGACATTTATTTCATTTGGTCGGCAGTGGCCAAGAAGTCTAGCGCAAATTGAGCTTTTATTATCACTATATTAAACAAGTAACCATAGGCGACTGGTTCATATTTTTAACAAGACTAGGAAGTCGACATAATTACTAAAATAATAGGCTAAGAATATTAAGAATATACAACACCTAAATCTTAGTCGATGGAGGATTAAATGTTGAAATGAATTGCTTCTGGAAATCCCCAAATTTTAGCTTGTAATGCACCGTGCCAACCACATCCTGCTCAGTGATATTCGCCACAGCACTGGTAATGACCTTCTTCCCAGCATCAGGAAAGGTAGTACGACGCACTTCAATCGTAGTGCCATACTCATTGAACCACTGACGAGCCTCGTATGCTTCGTTCTTACATGCCACAAAGGCCCCGGGCTTGGTGCATGGTTCGCCGCATAGCTCCCCGTTCTGCACGCCTTTGCAAACGGTTGAAAAGTCGCCTGGGTCGGGGACTGCGTTGTGTCCTTCGATGGTGAATTTCCAATGGATCATCTGGTCCTTGCCGCGAGTTCCGGTGTAGTCGTTGCTGTGCCAGTCGTTCTTGAGGTCTTTTGGGTTTGTGACGACGTAGGGTGATGCCCACGCATTGCAAGCGGCTGCGACGAGGAGGACGGCTTTGGCGAGCATGGTTGATGAACGGCTGCTGAACTATTAGGCCTTGTTTCTTCTTGCCTATGTCACTAAATTGAACAAGCCAACTTACCTGGGCTACCTATCTCAGATTTTGTGGACAGAGCAAGCGCTTGCTGTTGCCAGTATGTTATAAGGCGGAAGTGTCTTGAATGGTTTGTGAACCAGCGACGATGAAAGTGAAGGCGGGACCATTTCCTATTTATCCTTCTTACGAGAAGCTTGTAATCCCTGTAATACGAGAAGTTTGTTCCATACAGCCTTGCGCATCGTAGCATGTAATTTTATTTTCCTGTGTCATAAAAGCTTAATACATCGGCAGTTCAGCGTGGTGTGCCGTAGATCCGATCGCTGTTTCATATATAGCCCGAGCTTCACACTGTTGGATGATTGCTGCCTTTTGCACGGGCATCCTGAGTAATTTTATCCTGAAAGGCAAACAATGGTCTAAGCCAGTATATCATACACGGGCCATTTTATCGTATAATGGCAATTAAGATAACCCTCTTCTACAGCGACAACACATCGATATGGTTCATTCTCCAAGTTCTGCTATTTGAGATAATAATAGCCCCCCCAAAGTTGGAGAAAACCCCTCCAAGGTTGTTTCGTTTAGTGTGTCGAGAAAGATGTCCGGGTTGTTAAGTTTCCCCCGAAATAACAGCCAACCAGGCAGGTCTTGCTCATCTGCAACTCTCCCCTTATTGATACATATATCAATTAACAGGATTATTCTGAGGTATGAACTGGGATCGTTTAGGAGAATTTCCGTCCAGCTTGAGTTTGGGGCCCACGCTTGGGACAAAGTCTCAACTTGGTCCGCTGCTTGTCTAACAGCTGCCTTTATCAGTTCGACGTCCTCGTATTGAGGATAGAAGGAGCTCAAGGCTTCGGTAAAAACAATCAGGCTGTGCTTTTCCGAGCCGGTACCCGGATAGTGAGTTGGCGTAGAGGTAGCGTTGGCTGTTTCCAGTTTCGCGGTGACAACGCTGAGTGCAAGTGGTATTGCCATACATCCAATTCTGCAGTGAGATACATCAGCAACTGTCGAAACACACCTATTGTATCAATCCTGACTTACGCGCTGACAGGTAACCACCGTACGAGTCGTAGCCTATTCAGGCTGCTGAACAACTGTGACATGCTAGATACTGCATCTTGTAAATTGTCTCGAATCGTGAGTAGCGCGGTTGGCTCTCCTATCTGATGGGTGGCAGACCTCAGGTAGGAAGATAGTTTGCAGTGCTGCAGGGCGATTTTTGAATTACTGTCTCAGGGTCAGCAGCAGGCAAGAGAAATAGAACGCCAGAGGGGATACCTACTAGTAATAAATATACAGAATCCCAACGTGTAGATTAACTGATTTGTGGAGACTTGGCCTTTTATCCATGGCAGATTTTGGCTGCTCAAAGGGTGGAAATGTCGTTGAAGCATGACTGAACCACTGACTCATAGCACTCTCACATTCTCGGATTTTGACAGACTCTTCAACTTCGATGTTTTGATTGGCCACAGAGAGATTCCTCAACGGGAAGGTGATTTCAAGAACCTCAGTTATCATCACCATGAAATTAGTCGAAACTTCTAAGAGACAATTCAGACTCTTCTTGCTCGCTGGATTATAGACGCTCGATCTATAAACCTCATCTTGGAGATCTGAGGCTTGAAGAGCTGTGCTACACTTAAAATTGAATGTAGAGTGACTGATCAACGGGCGGCAGCGGGCAGAGAGCGACATGATGCGGTCTGCAATAACACAGCACCACCACAGACGGCGGAGGCTCTCTTGATCCTTGGTTGACGCATCTGGTCTCGCAGTGAGTCCGTCGGCATCCAAATATCGGGCATGCTGCACAGCACGGCTTAACCAGGTCTGACAGGGAACCAATGCCATATGTAACGGAGGGTACCATAGCATGAATAGGATTGATGCCTGAGCAAGCGGCAAATGATTGCTTTCCGCGTGTAACTCGTATAGAAGCTGGGTATACACATCAGTGTCTTTCTTACTGACCCATCAAACTACCTTGCTTCCCTTACCTTTGCTCGCCTGTAGAATTCCGCCCTGGCCTGGCGGAGAGTCGCGTATCCGAGCTTTCTTATGCAGTCGAAGGGAACAAACTGGCAGCAGAGCGATGTATTAGTAACCTTTCCCAATAACTAAGCGTCTTAGATGACCCAGTATTACAAGTACATGGGATACACACCGTGCAACTACTAAAGAGCATGGCCTGGAAAAGAACAAGGGATACGGTATCCAGACTTCTTTCTGCTTTCTCGGTGAGGTTCTGTGCATACATGTCCCAGAAGTTGCCCTCGTCGATCATGGGGACCATTGGGTGAACGTGGAGAAAATACTGTTCAACAAAGTCATCCAGCACTGGCCGCATAGGAACATGAAGGCAACCTTGGGACTCGAGGTAGTTAACATCGGATGCCGATATATTGTGAAGATTGCGTATGGAGAGAAAGCGAAAGTGGGAGTACGTGACCACTATGGAAGCTAACCGGGTTTGGGAACCATTCTGGGATGTCGATGGGTTGCTGCTTCTTGGCGATTCCTGACCCGTATCACTGGACACATGATCGGGTTGCACGATGAAAGGACCCGAGGATTGAGATGGGCCGAAAAGGCTTTCGGGACAAATTGTCTCGTGAGTAGTAACGTCACTGGCTGGTTCTTCTCCCCTGTTCAGTGACCCGGAGCCTGCTTCTACCACCGTCGGCTGCAGGTTTTGTTTTTCTGAGGATTCAGTCGGGACTCGGCGATTGTGACGGCCCCCCCTCGTTGCTCTGCTTGTCGGCACTGAAGTTAGCAACTCATGAGGTACAATTGGACAAGATTCGCAGCTTTTTCTTTTACTGACAGATGCGTAGCTCTCCCGACAACTAGGCAGCTTTCCCCCAGATGCCGGCAGTTGGTGCATGATTGAGCAACAAGCGAGACGTCGCATCGAACCTTGCGTGATCGACAGGCCAGGCACGCCTTCAGTGCCCTCTTGCGATTCGAGTTTGAATTTGGCATGTCTATCCAAGCCGAGGCTCCGAAAGGTACATCTGCCGTGGCGGAACGATCCAAGAATTACTCTTGATTCTGCAAGACGATAGGTATTTGAGGGAAAATGGATGCTATTGTCTGATTCCGGGATCCACACAGTTGCCGAGGCACTCGTAGCATTTAAGGTTGTAGTTAGCAGTAGCGTAGCTGTAGTGCGGAATTCGACCCGCAGATATGAGGCATCCTTTTGTTTGCATTTTTTGTCAAGTCTTTGCTATCACGCGCTGTCGCGTTCCCGAGGAGTTGGTACACGTATTCTGCGCATTAATCGCCCTGTATTCTCTTCCCATGAGGTTGGTGGGTTCACAGGCTAGATGAAATATGTACTCCGATACACGCAATTAATCGAATGCCAATGCTGCTCACAAGAATAATTTCACAATTTCAGCTCTAATGCCCTTCATTACACGCGGGAAGAGATGCCACTAGGTATAGATTTATGCTATACGCATTCAATATTTTGGGCCTCCGATAGCATAACAGTGCATGTCCAAATTTCCTTCAACAGATATCATCAAATGGAAAACGTCTCTTTCAGGAAGTCGATCTGTCCGCCGACGTTCTTCTCGAATGCTTCTCCGAAATAGACACTGAAATGGTCTTCACCCTTCATGATAAGTAGCTTCTTAGGTTGAAGCGCTTTTTCGAAGGCTTCAAATTGAGACCGCGTGTCAGTGATAGTATCGTTATCGGCCACGATCGTAAGCAATGAAGTCGGTGAGATTCGGTGAATATAGGCAAGCGGTTCGGAAAGGCTGCAATTTGCCACACTCTGGGCCGTCGCCGCCTCAGCCCAGGAATACCCCCGACGAACCATCTCCTCGATGAACTTGGCCGCCGATGGGCCAGCCAGAACCGCACCAGGATTGTCGTGGACAGCGCCATTTCGCAGCTCGGGGTACGTAGGGATCATGGTGGGCTTTCCAGTAGCCACAGCATTTCCACGTTCCATGATCAAGGTTGCGGGTGGTTGCCGGCTAGCTCGGGACAGCCCGTCGCCGGAAAGGAAGGGAACTTGAGGGATGACGGCAGCAATGTTGTTGTTGAGAGCTTCAGCCTCGACGACATTTCCACCAGACATGCTCGAGCCCTAATACACGACCCGACGGGGATCAACCTCAGCAAGTGTAATAGCATAATTAATGCGTCAAGGTAGTCCCTTGCCTGCATATCGGGGTCAACCTCGTTGCGGGGAACACCTTCACTTTCGCCAAACTTCCGATTATCATACAACAGTACACCAAACCCGGCGGCTTGAAATCGCCGGGCAAAGTCTGGTAGGTACTGGAACCTTTCTCCACTAAACTAAGTCAGTAATCGTTAGTCAATGCAATAAATATGAAGTAGATGTTGAAATACTCACCCCGGTTGTCATGATAATACAAGGCCGTTTTTCTCCAGCAGCATAAAATGAGCCTTGAAGCTTGAGCCTTGAGGCCATCATAAGTCTTGAACTTGACAACTCGTTCGGATGACATATTTGATAGTATGTGTAAGTGGGTCAAAGAAGCGTGGTGACTTTAGATATCAATTATTGTTATAACTCGAAACGAAACTAGATGAGAGACCTTGGGTATTTATAACAGGAAACATATAACGATGAACACGGGCCCCTCCCGGGTATCCGGCACAGGGGGACTCAAAGTGCCGACACTTTAGCTCATGCTTGTCTGGAAAAGTCCCGGCGGTAGATGTATCTGGGGTATGGGGTTGTAACCACGTTCTGATAAGTATAAAAACGTCCACGACAGAAAGAGCGGCAAAGAGGCCATTCTAGACGTAAATCCGCCGTCTGGCAAGAATGGTACGTAGCTCTGAGTTCTGTGTTGCTACAATCTCTCAGCTTCTTTTGTAATGTCAACCTCGTGTTAAGGAAAATAACTGACTGGTAGTTGGGATAGGTACAAGGGCTCCCTTCTACAAGGTAGATCTGTCAGACGCAGATGCAATTGCTGCAGTAGCAGAACGTACCCGATCCGAGAATGGCCACCCGACAGCTCTGGTAAACAACGCCGGTATCGCACATGGTGAAACAATTCTCTCAGTAACCCCAGAAAAGCTTCAGAGGCTCGTCAGCGTTAACCTTGAGGCACCCTTCCTCTTGACGCAACAGCTTCTTCCTAATACGATCACTCATAACCACGGGCATATCATCAATATCGCCAGCTTGGCTTCATTCTTAACCTAGACTGCTAACGTTGACTATGGCGCCACCAAGGTCGGTCTGCTCGCCTTCCACGAGGGCCTGAAACAAGAGCTGAGGCATATCTACAATGCCCCTGGAGTACGCGCGACGTAAGTTGGATTTCTCAGCTACCTTCAGTCTGAGGAGTAGACTTGCTGACAAAGGAACATAGTGTCATTCACCCGACTTGGGTCAACACTCCAATGATTGAGCCGATTCTGAAGGCTGGTACCCAGGGCCGCTATGTTAAAGCAGAAGATGTTGCGGGTGCTGTTATTAGACAACTCATATCAGGGCACGGAGGGCAAGTGCCCGTCCCACGCTCTTTGAGTTGGGCCTCAATAGTCCGTGGTCTACCTGTGTGGATGCAGGAGAGGGTTCGTGATGGTGTTACAATAGGCTTTCTACAAGCTTTAAAGGCAAATAGTGGAAAGTTGTAGCAGTATGTCAACTTATCTCAAGTATTCCAATATCATCTTTACTTTATAATATATCTTAGTAGTGGTGTAAGTTATAGTAATCCCGAGATTCAGTGGACTTTTGGCATCTTTTCGGCCCTTGGAAGCAATTCATCACTAATATGGCTAAGGATTCAGACGCTAATTAACGAATGCTATACTGTATGTCCAATCACAAACCAGAAAGTCTTAGCCCTGTTAAGAATTTTCGGATAGCGTTGCTTATCTCCGCACATGCCCAAGGCAGCTATTGTGATATCATACTTGAAGTACTTAGCGCTGTTCTCCGCCCCGATCGCTGAGGCTGATACCGACAAGAGTTGGCCGAAAACGACTCTCACAAAAGTACAAAAAGAACACAAAGGACCGGTTCAAAGTGATCCTGTAACTCGAAAGGTATCTCAGTTATACAGCGAACATCTCAATACTCTAACACCTTCTAGTCTTTTGCCGTGTCAGTCTCGCTTCTCGTCCGTGCGTGGCATTATACTGACAGTCTGTTCAAGTTTCTGGGACAACAAAACATCACCAACGCATATTTCTCTGGCATGAGAGAGGACTTGAATACCTTTGGAAACGAGTTGAACTACTACGTCGTTGCTTGTAGGTCTTGCGCACTAATTATCAAAGGGGACAGGGCTGATCTGGAAACGATTTATGCAGATAATACGGCGTACGTCTTGGGACAGATTCCATTAATGACGCTACAAACAAAAGGCAAACCGTAAGTCATAGACAAGTGACCTGCGCCAATCATTCGAAGGAGCGAAGCTAACCATGAGAGTGCACCATTCCTGCTTCCTTCTCTGCAGATTCTTTGGGCCGTTATCGCTTTTTGTTAGTCAGAGATCAAACATAGCTGGCAACTGTATATCCTCAGGGCCCTGACAGGGTTTCTGGAGGCCAGCTCATTTGGCGGCACCCATCTCACCCGTGAGTTTCTGAGGGGTAACTATCATTGAAGCCTTTAACCCTGTTGGGTACTGACGTTGTCGGCACAGTTGGCGCGTGCTGGCTGGCGATGGCTGTTCATTGTACAGAGCATCATCACATTACCCCTCGCCTTTCTAGGATTCGTCGTTTGGCCTAGACTGCCTACATCGCCCAGAAGGTGGTATATGACTTAGGAAGAGCATGCACTCGCTCTCAAGCGCATTACTACCGTCGAGAAGGAAGGAATCACGTGGGAGACATTCAAGTACACCTTAAGCCGTCCCATGTGGTGGATTTGCGTCTCGTGCTATATCTTCCTTTGCCAGGCGCATTACTAGGTGAGTTCGCCATCATGAAGTCTCGATACAAGACTGATATATAAACAGACTGGATACATGGCCCTCTGGTTGCGACATGCTGGCTACTCAATCGAACTCGTCAATATCCTCCCAACATTTATCGACTTACTCCGCGCCATCTCTTCCTGGCTTGGCACAACACTAGCAGGCTGCCTTAGCCTTCGAGGACTGTGGAAATTTCAAGCATCATTCGTCTTGTTCGCCTGTATTGTGCTGTCCATATGGACTGTCCCTGATGGGTTGAAGTTCGCTGCGTTCTAATTTGGTGGCTTCTCTGGCATGGCATCACCCATTCTTTACTCGTGGGTCAACTCAACCCTGAAAGAAAACCACGGCGAACGTCGACTCATCATTTCGTCTATGATGACACTTGGCTTTTGCAACCAGATTTGGATCCCACTTTTCACTTTTCCGACTGTCGAGGCACCAGAATTCCCGCATGGATATCCAGCGGCAACGGTGTTTTTGTTTACCATGTAGGCGATCCTGATGGGGAGTCTGGTACATGAAACGGTGGAAGGTCAAGCATCCTGATCTTGACATGCGTCTGGCTGAGCCTGAGAGCCTTGGCCCGGCGAGTGAGTCAAAAGTCTGGGAATACAGGCGTGTACGACAAGAAGGGTACCGATGAACACGTGAGAAATATCTGATCCGTATGAGGACAAGACGATATGGTAAGGCCCTGGGATTTATCCTACTTCATGAAATGATTTTATATAAAGATATATGTCAATTAACTATATACAAAGAACATGTAATCCTTGACGCTGTAAATGCGTACCACCAAAACCATCTTCAACTTCTCTATCATCCATTAAAGACTCAATCAACTCTCAGAGTCATGCCACGCAGCAACTGCCCGTGAGTGAATTATTCCAGTTTGAAGTGGACAAAAGGTACATTATCAAAGTCAGGATCACTGTTTCCATAGTACCTCGCATTACTCTCCGACCAGCACCAATAAATAGGAGTTGGGCCACTTTCAGATGCACAGCTGAGGATGTTATCCGCATCGGGTGTGCACTGAACGTAGTGGTAGATAGCAGGATACGGATCGATGTTGGTTGGTAAATCAAACTGTAAGGCGTAGTTGGGGCCATCGGGAATGACAGTGTAGAGATAGACCTTGCTGCCATCGACGAGATATGAGAAGACTCTGTTGGTCTCGGGCTCAAGTTGGAAGCGGGCTTTGGAGGTTGAACCGCCTTGCTGAGGAGTGCTGTAGGTACCGCCCCATCGATCAAGATATGTATCCTTCACGGTGTTATCGGCAAAGATAGCCGAAAGTGGAGTCCCCTCGAGAGCCTCTGTTGTAGTTGTGGTCTCAGCAGCAGTCGTGGTAGTCGCCTCAAAGGTAGTCGTAGTTGGTTCGGCGGTGATGGCAGTGGTGGTTGTGTCTTCAGCAAGAGTAGTGGTGGTGGACCCTTCGCCAAGTGCAGTGGTTGTTGAGCCTTCGCTGAGCGTGAGAGTGGTGGACAGATCAGAGAGGGCAGTAGTGGTAGTCATAGGCTTGCACGGCGACGACAGAGCAAGACGAGCCTGGGTCGAGACCAAGCAGATGGCCAAGGATTGAAGCGAGAAACGCATCGTAAAGCGAATGGACGTGGTCGAATACCAGCAGATCAATGAACGTGGGGTTTTGCAAGAGTGCGCAACGAAATTTCGCGTTCGAATGCGAGAAATACCATCTTTTTAAGAACGACAATCAGGGGTTGTTAATTTGGCAAAATAATCAGCCCTGCAAGCTATTGAATTCTAAGCAGAGACTATTGCTCACTTGGATCCACTGGACCTGCGCTTATGGAAGCCACACTTCGTGTTCAGCCTAGCTGCTGGGAAATTCAGGATCTGGGCTATCGTTTCACCAATTACAAGTCAACTTTGACTACGCAATCTTACTAGCCTAGTCGCGCAGTGCTAAGAGGTACGAAAATAAATAACTTGACCCCTCAGACCTAAATCATGGGTAGCACGTCAACAGCCTGCACAAGCTATATCAAAATCGCCGACGTTTTCATTTCAGATCTCAGCGCGAGTTCGACAGACAGCAGACCAGTGTCTTTTCATCTCATCTCATCATCATAGCTTTACGATGCATTTGTGCCCCTTGGGTGCGATCAAGAACCTGTTCTCCATCTCCATCATCTGATCAGCCATCTCGGGGCTTAATCTGGCGCTACGGCATTCACGGAAGAATAGCGCGGTACCAAGTCGTAGCTCCATCCAGGCCAAGTGTAGACCAATGCAGATTCGTGATCCAGCCCCAAATGGAGAAAGGGCAGTTTTTTGCGCTGCTGTGAGTGTGGACTTGTCCATGAAACGATGGCCATTGAACCTTGTTGCACTGTCAGCGTGGAACTTTCCAAGTAAGCCAGTATATCCATACCTCTGTGCATCCTCAAAGATGTTTTCGTTGCGGTGCAGTGTAAACGCTTGGGTGCTGACTACAGTACCGGGGGGGATATAATGACCGCAAACGTCAAGACCCTTCCCAGGCACGACACGCGGAAGAGCACCAGGAGCTGCACCATACAGACGAAGTGTCTCTTCAATAACACTGTTGAGGAGCGGAGCGCTCTTCAGCTCATCGAAGGTCAACTCATCACTGAGTTCCGATATCTCACGTTCCAGTTCAACCTGAAGCTGGGGTTGCTTAAGTACGGCCCAGATGAGATACGTCAACGTCACAGCCGTAGTGTCTGATCCAGCGACAATGAGATTGCTCGCTTCCTGCTGCACGCTTGTTGTAGAGAGCCTTGTCTTTTCCTGACTGTCAGACTCAGCCATCATCTGGCTGAACAGGTTCGCCTTGCTGAGACCGTCCCCTGCGCTTTGCATGTTTCGAACAGCTATAGAACCGTGCTCGAGGACGATGTTGTCGGCATTCAGCAACTTCTTTAACCCTTGGAAAGGCAGACGCTTGAGAAGAGGATAGATCCATGACAGCTCGGCACGAATGCCGCTCATAAGAAGGGCGGACTGGATGGCATCGATGTAAGGAGTTTGCTGGAGTCGGTTAGTCCCGAGGCTTATTGGTCTGAGACAGAGATGGTATAGTTACCTTGCCTAGCTCCAGCATTCGAAATGATTCTCCAAATGAAAGATGAGCGATCACATCCGTCGCCATAAGAGTCCACCACTTGAACACATCCGCCCCAGTACTTTGAGCATCTCGCTTTATGTTGTTCACCGCAAGCTCAGCCTTCTGTCTAATTTCCGACTCCCAATTGACTAACAACGAACTGACACTGAAAGCACGCGCAAACAACCGTCTTCGGGCAGCGTGCTGATGAGGATCTCTCATGACAAAGATGCCTGGTTCTCGATCGGGGGTCACGGCATCGTACCAAGCCGACTTGACAAATCCAGAGCCAATCTTGTGGATTTTGGAAAACGCTTCTAGGTCACTGACGGCAACCTCTCCTGGTGAAACGCGCACAACTGGTCCATAGCGTTGGTGTAATGAGTGTATGTAATGAACGCGGTTGCCAGCTAGGATCTGATATTTGAGGAAGAGGTGAGTGAGATGGGTGTACCAAGGCCCGGGTAAGCCGCGGAGAGGAGACTTGAAGGCTTTAGCCAAGGCATAGAGAACGATGCCGAAAAGAAAGACGCCGGCCAATAACGGTATACTCAAATAGTTCGCGATATACATAGCTGCGATGGTCCACGAAAGATATGTCTAGGCTCCTGCTCAGCCCTTTGGAGGTGTCAACTTCTTATATCTCTAGCATCTCATTCAAGATCTTCCCCGTGGGGTACCGGGACCTAGTGTAGCGGGGTATCGGAACGTATGGGGGGCATCGGAGTTAACTGGGTTAGACTATCGGAATAGTGGGGGTCACTTTGCCGACGGATTTCTTTAAAATGCCGAGACAGGTCCGTGAGTGCTCCGGAATATCATAGTCGTGATTGGATATTCATTTCTAAAGTGGCTTCGAGGACCTTGCAGTGGATGTTCGGGTTGGATCAAGTTTGTGGAACAGAAAGTAGTTCGAGCCCCCTCTGTCCACAACCCGATCACCCTAGTCTCTTGGCTCAATCCGGTCAAGCTGGTCACAAGTCAAGTCTCTAAACTATGGTATTTGACCTCATTTCATGTTAAAGATTAATTCAAGTCCGCCCAGCTTTCTTATATATAAGATATTAACCTTGATGTAACCTTATAGCTAGCGTTTATCCTCTACATGACGAGGAGGTAGTTTTACGGTATTTCTGTAGATCTTTATGTACTTTTGATTGACCGTTAATTAATATACTGTAAATACCTACCTTAATTAAGGAGGTATAGTAATAAGGATTAAAGTTATAATTGAAAAAAAAAGTATTATCTAAAGTACTTAGATCTATAGGTAAAAGACTTATTAAATTATATATCTATAATACTAGCTATCTAATGGAATAGATATTACAGGATACCTTAAAGCTGCCTCCTTATCACGTAAGGGATCTTTAAAGACGAGGATGTTCCGTGTCGTGATATCGCCCCATATTACGCCTCGGCTAAGCACATACTGCAGGGTGTCGGCAAGGTCCAATGCCATCCTCAAGCGCTGGGCCATGTAGTGCATTGCCCTGAAGGATGCGCTGACGGAGGTTGCCGTGAGGGGCTCTCTCAAGTTTCGAGGTCCAGGCTTCGCTCTCCTTGGGCTCTGACTCTTTGTTTTAGGCAGCAGAATGATTTGAGAATGTATGCACGCGTGCTCTAGGCATACACCTGAACCCCTGAGTGTTTTTTACCGCCGGTGGGGACGATTTCTGGGTTGGTGAGGGGGCAACTTCACCAATCAGAGGACCAGATTTGGGAGCTGTTGCAAGGAATCACTGAATTGTACAGAGTAGTGGGCTTGCCGCTGCTTTTACAGGTCTTCAGGCAAGTAGCCAATCCGATATCTGATTAAACCGGGGCCAACAGGGTATTAGCTCCACTGAAGAAAAATACATGGGTTAAAGTGTATAGAGGCTTTGCGTCAGAATGTCTTACTAGTATCCCCAGCAAGAGCTGCATACGTAAGACATGGCTGTCGGCGGGAGGCTATCCTATTGGTACAGATTGTAGTCTAGGGTCGGTGGCTCTATTAATACTAGTACGTAGTCAGAAACAAAGTTCCACCTCATGAGACTCCCTGAGGTACAATTTCTGTAAACACAACCAACAGTATGCACGCTCAAATGCGGAATGAGAGATGGGAGAACAAGTGGGACTTCTTCATTAAACGCTCAGTACGTCACGTAGACTTGTCGGTACTCAAAATTACAACTAAGCAAAAACCAATCAGAAGTGTGGCGGAGGACAAGGGGCAAAGATCTTGCTGATTTGAGATTTCTTAGATGGTGTACTCCGTACCTGAAGGCGGATACAGGTAATGGGTCCTAATAGAAAAAAGCATGTTTCTTGGCTCCCAGGATTATGCCATCTTATTCTTTAAGACCTGGCATTGAGGAACGGTTTATTCAATAGAAAAGCTCTATGGATGATTGGGCCCCAACACTCCATGATAAGTTGCTATTACATGGGTACGGATCGGCGCGTTGGGGCCTGCAAGGTTTAGCGCCATGTCAGTGATTTGGGCTTGATATGATGTGACAGCGGGAACCCGGCCTTGTAGCCGCCCCGAAACAGCCAATGGAACTGACTGACTGGTGATCGAAATGATCCCATGCAGGTAGTCTCCACAACAATGGTTCTTAGAGCTGAGTTATGTGTTCATCATATTCATCTTTACCTATCTTGCAACTTGCAAAGGTATTTCTTCTTCTAGCCTTGCTGTTTAGTATCTCCTGTCTTCTTGCTCTAGGTACGAAGTAGAAAAGCACTGTGCATTGGGTCCAGGGCGGTATGAATATGTTGTCTTCAAAAGCCGGGTCTGCTAAGCCTCAGTTTCCTGTATTGTGATGATTATCGTGGACGGACTTTCTCCTGAAACGTAATCTGCACCCCCCTAACCTCGGCCTCAGATACCACTCCGAGCCTGATGCCCCCTAAATGCATGAGGGCTGCCAGGGATACAACTAACAGACTCACAATGTGCGGCGAGGGTACCACCCTCACCTGTATACTGACTGTTGGTACAGGGCAAGATACAGTGGAGCATGACGCAGTGCTCAAGGTCTCTTTCTTGTATGGTTTCATGCCCTTGTTGCATGAAACCCCTGTAAGCTTCTGGGTGTGAATGCAGCCCAGCCAGTGCACAGCCCATTTTCGCTGATTGAGCCAATGTTCTACTCGCCAAAGACTCCCAATGCAATCTGCAAACTCATAATTTTGAATGCGCAATCATGGAGGACAGCACTGCTTCCCAAGGCCTGCTTCAATCTGTACTTGGATTATTTGCTCGAAAACGGCAGCAAACACCGATAAAGCCGGCGTCACTAAAATCACGACAGCGAGAAGCCTGGCTACGAACAGATGCCTTTCTACAGCGTGACCATCTTGACGATGCTGATTCAGAAAGTGTTGCAAGAACTCTCCGCGCCTTCGAACACCTCGTTCAAGATGAAAGTCATGGAGAGGTAGCTTTAGTACGTATTCTTGATTCAACAAATTGCAGCCTTTCTTACCATTCTGCCTGCTGACGACAGTCCACGGAGCAGAGCTCCCAATTATCAGAATTTGAGCGGTACCCAAACCTTCGCCGCCTGGTTGACAAACCGAATCATGGTCCGCTTACGGACCCGCACATTGCCACTCGCACAAGTAAACGGAGACGAGAATGTGACGATGTCATCGAAGAGCTTTTACACATGGAACAGGAAAGAAAGAAGCGTCGAGTTCTGCCCCGCGAGCAACCAACTCAAGGGCCCAGCATCGAAGATCCCGATGCTGAATTCGCGGTGTTGATGAGGAGACACTTGGTGACCTTGGACAATGCGTTGCGAAGACAATGGGTTTGTGTTTGCCAGAGGTGCTCAGGATTAACAGTTAGGTTGTCGCTGCCACAGCACAAAAAGGATCTTGCGGCCGAGGCGAGCTTCGAAGTATTTTTCGGCGTTCGTTCCGTGCCTACAGTCACATTGCAGGAAGCCAAAATCACTGTCAAGTAAGCCGTCATCAAGCTATTGAAACTTCATGTGGCGACCCTTTCTTAATAACAATGTCGGCACAGGGACCTACATAATACAATCAGGCGCTCATCCGAGCCTATAATGGCCCGTCCGCCAGAGTTTGCCCATATATGCCAGAGTGTCACAGAGTCTCTTGGGCAACGAAATTGTTTGCATTTTGCTCTCCAAGATGGGACATTTCAGAGGCTTCGACCACAACCGAAGACTTTCGGTAGTGATCGAGTGTCTCGGACTGTATCCTTATCAGCAATTTTCAACCGGCAACAAGAATTGCTTCGAGGTGAATCGGTGCTACCACTGAAGGGGAAACGAGTGTTAGCTGTCACGCTGGCATCGGCACTCCTTCCGTTCTTAGAAACGCCATGGCTACAGCCGTCTTTTAATCACTCAAAGATTCAGTTTTTTGAGCCGCGGCAAGATGGAGAACTTCCAGACATCACGAAGCCTTTCCTGGCTTTAGAACATGTCCCAACCATCTCAGGCCACAGTACAGACAATGGAGAACATCCTGGCGCTTCAAAACACATGGTTCATCCTAACGCCAGTGTGCTGGCGCTCGGTATCCTCTTATGCGAGCTTCACTACTGTACACCTGTAGAGCTGATGGCAAAGGACCCTTGTGCTGCTAGGAACGTCAATGATGACTTTTATACCTGCCTCGACAAGCTTCAGGTTTTAGAAGATGACGCAGGGGTGGATTATTATCTCGCTACCAAGGCTTGCCTTTCGGGCGAGTACTATCCCCTCGGGCAGCCCACTGACTTCGAAGATATCAGCGTACAACGGCTCTTCTATCAAAATGTCGTCAAACGACTCGAAGCTGTGATATTCAAGGCATGGGGCATCAGGTTAGAGGATTTGGGCTCCTTTAACTCGCGACAAAACGAGTCCTGCTGGGGCTCTATCGGTCGAGAAGTTCTCCGACTCCATATAGGCAAGGAAGATCCTTCGAACGAAACAAACTTATCAAGGATAAATCCCTGTCGGTCAATGTCTGAGACCGCCCATGTGAGCAGTGCGCCACTGCACTCAAATATTGTGTTACAAATATCGGCGCAACCGTCCTCGGGATCACAAGACCGTCGACAACCTGCTGAGCCTCAGGAGAAGAGCTTGTACTTTTTTGATGCAAGCCATCAGACGAATCCTAAGCAAGAGTGAGCTGCCTCCCTTTGACGTAATCCGTCTTCCACTTAACGACATTTCAGGAACCCACTCTCAACCGCGTGGTTGAATAATCTACTAACTTCGATCTATCACTTTGTTGACCCCCATACCAACCTCACAGAACCTGTGCGAATTGCGATTTTGGACTCGGGGCTCGACCCCAAAAACCCATTTCTAATCGAGGACCAACACCTAGCCCGGCCACAGATTAAGGAAGCACGAAGCTTTGTACACGGAACAGAACCTCATGAAATTCTGGACGAGATTGGGCATGGCACTCATGCTCTTGGTCTTCTTCTGAAGGTTGCCCCATGCGCTGAGATCTATGTAGCTAAGGTTGCCCGAGGAGAAACACTGGATCCCAATACGTATGGCGACATTGCCAAGGTAAGGCCGTCTCCGTCTTAGAATAGAGCTTTTGGACTGAGCTGATAACTTATGTAGGCTATCGATTATGCAGTGAGACAATGGAAGGTGGACATTATAACCATGTCATTCGGGATCCGTGAATATGACGAGAGTATGAGTACAGCTATATCCAATGCTCTGAATCATCGCACGTTGCTGTTCGCAGCAGCATCGAATGACGGAGGGAATCTTGGCAGGGCTTTCCCAGCTCAGTATCCCAGCGTCTTTTGCATATACTCGACCGATGGAAATGGCAATCCATCCCAGTTTAACCCTACAGCAAGCGAAACAGACGTTAACTTCAGTCTCCTTGGAGAGCATGTTTCATCTCACTGGCCAGCCGGCTTGAACGGGCTTGAGCAGACTGTGAATGTTATGTCGGGGACATCGGTCGCGACCCCGATCGCGGCCGGCCTGGCTGCATCCATTCTGTCTTTTGTCAGGCAGCAGGATCAAAATGTTGCAGTTGAAAGTGAACGCCTTGGGTCATGGCTGAAGAGGGACAACTCCATGGATGCGGTTTTCAAGAGTATGGTCAGGCAGAGGCGTGGGAGAGGCTACGACTATATCACGCCCCATACACTATTCGACAGAGGTTCTACAAGAGACGATGTTTTTAGGAAAATCAGGGATATCAAAAGGACCATGTATAAATGATAGTGGGAATATATGAAAGACTGCTATATTGAATATTGCATCGTACATGATTCGCCAATCCTACGAGTTTCCATAACTTATTTGGCATAGCTAATTGCTTAAGCGGGAACGCAATAGACGTTGCTTTTTTCAGTCACATCCAGAACAGCCTTGGCCGTCTTGATGTCAGCCCCATTCACATCCTCGACGATCACACCTTCTTCGTCATCTTCCTTACCACCAACCGCCATGAAGGCGCCTTTGCTGTACTCCTCAAGTTTCACCCTCCGCCCAAACCTAAGCCTCTTCACGCGGAATGCGAACACAAACTCAGACTCTCGACTTGATTCCATTGAATCGTCATTTATGCGAGTCCAGTTCCCTTTCGGACCAAAAGTTGTGCCGAATGCTGTGACATCGATGCCCAGGTTGCCCTTGATTGCTGTCGTCTGTGAAGTCGAGTACGCAATTTTGGCTCCCTTGACAAGCTTTAGGCTCGTGACTAGGAACAGCTCGCTGACGAGTCCAAACTTCTGTCTTGGCTCACTCAGCCACGTCTGTACGGCCGGTGCTTGGACAGCCTGTTTCACATACTCCTGGGTTGGTTCAAACCCTAGAGTCGTCACAGTATCAAATGCAAACGTATTTGCAGTTTTGCTAGAATGCTCAATGTCCATTTCGGGACCTAGGGGCAGTCCACCGCTAGCCAACTGCAGGAATTGAGCATAGATACCCAAGCCGAGCCCTTTCTCCTTGGATACAGTCTTCTTCCAGTCTGTCTCCACTACGGGCGGGAAAGCATCAACTATCGCAACGACGCTCCCTCTGTTCAAAGGATATTGCGGTGTCGACGTGGAGCGGATTATGGATCCAAGAGATATTGGGCCCATTGGTGGTGGATGTATGAAATCCGATGTTGGACAAAGAAAATATGTTTTGATGAAGGACATGTCTTCAAGCTTTTGGCCTTGGAAAAGCTTATCTGGGGTAATTGTTTGAGCAATTTGGTACGCAGCCTGAAGTGTGTTTCGAGATGCGTTATTTAGAGTTGAATCGGGCCAAGAGCTGCCGCACCCGCGCGCCTTTCCTCGGTCTCCAAGACGGATTGAAACAACTGAAGAAGCAACCGTTCAAAGCTGAGTTCCTAGACTATCAGATCATAGACTGTAGCCAATCAGAACCTGCCACATTGCAGCTGCTCTATCGCTGTGCCGTACCGAGTCACAGGTCGCTACCTCACCTCCCACACCCGAGGGCTGGTCACAGCGTACATACCTGAAGGCTGACGGTGTGTGTGATGTGGGACCACAGCCGCCTGGTGTGTAGCTATTACTCAAGCGTGGCTGGGAGAAAAACTTGTGATTATGGGGCGTGTGTTGGCTATAGCAAACACACTCCAGTTGGACCTCGGTATAAGGATATGAAAAGACATGGGTAGAGCGGGGAATACCAAGAATGAGGAACTTGGACAACTTGTCAATGCATTTGACAAAATTCTACTTCGTAGCAAGTCTCAACAAAAAAAAGAAGAACAAAAAGCAGTCGTCTGTCGCTCTCAGGGCCAGACGCTTGCTGGTTTCTCGAGTCGTGCAAATTGTGATTCGTCCGAAGACAGCAGCCGAGCCGCCCATCGCCATTGATCAGTGAATTTCTTGAAAAAGCTGATACTGAGGAGTGCGGGAGCAGTCAAGGCATACGCTGCTTTGGCAATTTCTGATCTCCCCACCATGGAGAGTTTCGAGCACGTGGGAGACGAGCCCATGGAAGATGTCTTCCTCCAAGATGACCTTAGCCCTACTATTGCAGAACATGCGACCCAGTGCCAATCTTTGTTTCAAAAGTATATGGTCATGCCAGAAATCGTGCCAGATCCTACTATCATAGACGACCAGCTGGCACGCTTTTCCTTATGGGTTTCAAACATGGATGTTTACGGACCACTAAATGTTTCATTAGACTACAGACTACGTTTCAGTCCCACGGCGGCCGATATTATACATCAGCTCCTGGATATCATTAGCGACACATTGTTGTCTTGTGAGTAAGCCTCGCAACATATAGGGAAGCGTTGAAAATCAGGCCTGACAAGATCCCGGCAACAGTGAAACCGATTGACAGCCGACCTCCACTAAATTCTAGCAGGAAGAGGCAACGTATTTCAGATCACACAAACTCGGAGATCACGAGCAGAGGCAATTATGGTGCAAGTGACTCAGACAGCGATGCTGATCCAGCAGAAGAGAATATGGCCAAGATCACTGAGACAATCGGCGGAACGTTGACGCGGCTCGTCCGTCTGTCGAACGCCGTTCGCAAGTCCGCCAAAGCCAACCGGGCTCGCAAGATCGAAAATTACAAAAATGACGAAGAGGCAAATAAGGCAATAGACGAACTACGCCTTTACACCAAATGTTACATACAATTTCGATTCCCGGAGGCGACGGAGGCCCTCCGTGCAGCATTGGTAGAGGCTAATGCTTTACGACTTCGACGCTTGTGCTATCAGCGAACCCATCGCAGGCGCATTGATCTGAGTATTCAGAAGCCAGATGCTACTCCAGAGGCCGTTCAACTCCCCAAAATAACGGGAAATGCCCCGGTGGCACGGTTTGGACCGAACGTGCTGCCAACGTCCTTCGCGACCAACAAAATGCCGGCTACAGTACCAGCACCAGCAACGAATGCGACTACTGCTCGACAAACCGCCGTTGCCGCCCTCTATACCAAACCCACGACGGAAATTCCCGGGGCCAAGTCCGTTCTTGTCAACAATAAACTGACGTTTCCCCCAATACCGCCGACGCAGGAGTGTCCATACTGCGGCGTGATTGTTGAGTTCAAGAACACTTCCAGGTCTTTGCTTTGGCAGTAAGTAGATCCCTCTTGTCATTGTGTAGAAACATATGCCTAATATGTCCTAGGAACCATGTTATCGGAGACTTGGAACCTTTTATTTGTGTCTTTTCGAGTTGTCTAGAGCGCTGTCTCCATGGGAACGGCAACAGTCCACTTACATTTGAAACGTCGAAGGCTTGGTCCAGCCACATGCACACTGCTCATGGAAGTACCTGGGAATGCAGAGCTCCCTCTCACGGTCCAATCGTATTCCATCAAGAGTGCCAGTACCAGGAGCATTCCATTAAGGAGCACGGCGTGCCTGAAACTTACGCTGGGACTCTCAGCAACGCCGCGCGGAGGCCTATTCTTGAAAGAGTGATGCAGTGCCCCTTTGGCGACGATTTTCAACCCCCAGAAGAGGCCGAACCCAGCGCTGTCTTCTCGAGTCAAGCTCTTCAATCACATATCGCTAGTCATATGAAGGAAATTGCTCTCCTTACGTTGCAAAAGCTTCCCAGTAATGATGACGAAAATTCGGAGAACATCGATAGCGACCAACAGTCAGAAGATGATGAACTGACTGGGCCCCGCGGCATCACACGCGCGTCAATGTACAGTGTACTGGATGACGATGAACTGGATTTCCAAAGCGATTGTGCAGATGCCACGAATCGCGACGTGGAACACTCCGGAGAAGACATCAGTGGGCGGGTAACAATACTCAACCTAGAGGACAAAGACGAACTGGGGATTACCAAGATTCAGCAGGCGGTACAAGCTGGCGACCTGGGCTTACTAGTGTCCTTGGTCAAAGGCGACATGGATATCGATACTAAGGACGAAAATGGTCAAACAGCACTACACTACGCTGCGGAGAGGAGCTGGATCGAGTGTATTGATGTCTTGGCCAAACAAGGTGCGAGTTTCCATGTCACCGACAATTGTGGATTTTCCCCTTTTCTCTGGGCCGTGGTTGCTGGCCAAGAAAGTGCCATGAAGAGCTTGTTGTTAATGGATGCTGATGTCCTTCCAATCACCGCTGGGGGCAAGTCTGCACTCACTTGGGCATCTAGTCTTGGGTGGTCTAAGGCTGCTGAAATGCTTCTTGAGTACTATGACAGTATGTCTGTTACTCGCCCCATACCAGCTACTCTGCCACTGAATGAAGCAGCCGCTTCTGGTGATTTCCTTACCGTTCAATTACTCCTAGACTTTGGCGAGAATCCAAATCACCGTGATGGCGATGGCTGGTCTGCTATACATTGGGCAGCAGAGGAAGGCCATTTGGAGATTGTGCAAACTCTGCTGCGCTATGGGGCCGACGTCCGCTCTGTCAGCTCTTACGGTACGTCATCACTACACTGTGCTGCAAACGGAGGCCATATTTCCATCGTGAATTTGCTCCTCCTAGAGGGAGCTGACCCACTCAAGTCAACATGCCATGGCTGGATAGCACTCCACCACGCCGCCTTCATGGGACACTCGCACGTTATCGAGCGCCTCTTGGAAGACGATCGGGTACGATCCAATGCATATCAGCAGGATAATCACGGCTGGTCCGTTCTCCATTTGGCGATACAAAGTCGAGATCCAGTCTCGGTCCGCATCCTCCTTGACAGATCTGTCATAAGAGATCTTCAGCCTCTATTGGACGACAGTGGTCTCACTGCAGAAGATTGGTTGAATCTTGAACCGACAAGCCACTTCCAAAAAGCTAATGGCAACTTGGCGTTTAGCAAGTCGCGTTGTTGCCGAGCTGTTACAAGCCTTCGCCAGGCCGTTACCATAGGTAGCGTTCCCATGATCAAACTTCTATCCAGGTTGGGCCACGACATCAATGGTACGAACTCTGGCAGACGGACTGCGCTCTACTATGCCGTCAAGAAAGGCAAGCTTGACATCATGGATGTGCTCCTGGGTCTGGGTGCAGATGCCAATATTCTACCCCTGGGGCGAAAGACATGGGAGGAGTTCGTTTCAGCTGCCGACGTTCTACTACGACTCAACCTATCAGGTTACAAGAAGGAAGTTAGTGACCCGAGGGTGGATAGAAAGATTCGTGACATGTTCAGAGAACAAAGTCAAGGGTCTCAACCAGCCTGTCATGTGTCGACTCCATCACTGCAGGAACAACCTTCCACATTCGTTCCGATTGCGTCAACGTCAGCTCCTTCGCATCGAGCAGACTCAAGTCAACAACAGGCAAGCTTACCGGTTCGTGCACATCAAACAAACGATAATAAGCGCAAGGCAAAACCAGGTCGCGTAAACTGGTGGAAGCAGTTGATGGGCGGCAATTAGGGAACAGAACCCCCAGAGGCCAGAGTTGGACATGACTGAATGACATGAACCTGTTGCACATAGATAAATATCCTTCGATTGAAAACAAAATTCCACAATTTAAGACTACCCTCCCTCAGGCAGGACTACTACGTATTACCCTATGAGCCAAGAATGCGACCCATCAAATGCCCAACTCCAGACAAAGACATCAGATGCTCTTCTACCTTCTTTCTTGGGGCATCGGTACTTGATGTCAAACCATACTGCTTCGCAATAATCAGACACTCCACGAATGTCTTGCAAGCTCGCTTTTGCAATGACCCAGTTGGTTCCTTCGCTATCAACGACCCTAATTCCTCTAGAATAGCCTCGCCAATCAGCCATTGGTGAGCAGTGGCACCTCTCTGGCAGAGAATAAAACATGCTGCCGAGGGTAGGTTGAGAAGACGGTCCTGTCCCTTTTCATGAGCATGCCGAGCGAACTGGAAAATACTAGTCAGAAAGAGCTGCAATTTCGCAGAATCCTGACTCTCGCTAATTAGTGCCAACTCATTAGCGCAAGCTTGATTTGCGTCGCTGAGTATTTCAACCTCAAAGGCGCTGTCGACATATTCTTGAAAAAACTCGGCGACAACTCGAGAGAAATACTCAACCGGCTCCGGTTTCTGTTTGTTCATCAGAGCAAAGTGAGTCGTTATCAGTACTGTCGTCCTAAGCACGTTCTCTCTCGTATTCTGGCCTTGAATATCGGCATCAAAGTCACTCAAAAACTCGCGGATGCCGAAATGGAAGAACTCCAACACATCCCTATCAGAGGCAATGGTGGCCCAATCGGAAATAGCCGCGGCTGTGATGGCAGCTCCTTCTTTCCATCCATGCCCAACAGCTGCAAGTTTAGTTTCCATGCCAGTGAAGACTGTGATGGCCATCAGTGCTTGAAGATCTTTAGGCGCGACCCTTTGTAATATCTGCGTTGAGAGGTCGCCCATAGCCTTGAGCTTCTTCGGATTCCGGGCACTTATTATCCCCAAGAAGAACACATGGTACATTCTAGCCCACTCTCGAAGCTCATTCCTTTTGTTCTCTTGGACAAGCTCCTGTAATACAGACAAACTGTCCCAGCGGTTTAACGTCATGAACTTAAGGTACAAGGACATAACTTCAAGGGCGAGGGGAATATGGAGGGAGAGACCCAGCCCTTTCATCACCAGGTCGACAAACCGCGACGAACGCTTGAAGCGTGCGACGAAAACCTGATCCTGGAGTTCAAGGAGCTCTTTCACCCGCTCTTCCATGGGATCCGACGGTCCCCTTAGGGATGCGACTCCTAAAAGACCTGGTAGTCGATCCACACGCGCTCCGTGCTCAAGTAAATCTTGTGTTATTTCTCTTGAATTCGCCAGAATGGCTCGCATCAATGGTGTGTCCGTGTCGCCATGCTCTCCCTTGGCCTCAAGATGGGCACCATGTTTGAGCAAGACAGACACGACGTCCCGGTGTTGTCCGGTTACCGCGATGTGTAGTGCCGTTAACATGCTTCTATCCTTAAAATTGACGCGCGCACCATGGTCAAGCAGTAGCTCCATCATACGTCGATGACCTTGGTTTACGGCCCAGGACAACGGCGTCCGGCCGTAATTGTCCTTTCGTAAAACAAGACGGGGGTGCTCACTGATCAAAATCTTGGCCCAGGGTGCGTTACCAAAGTATGCTGCTAGATGTAACAGTGTGAAGGTGGGGGGGCTCCCGCCGTTCTTCTCCTGCTCCCAGTATGATTTCCACCATTCATCGCGGATTGGAGAGTCGACGCGAAAGAATGGACGTGAGAATTCAGAGGATACATCAATAACATTAATTGCGTGTTGAAAATGCATCGGCCAATATTGGCTAGCATAAGATAGGAAAGAATCGTGACCAGACGTTTTGTTAACACCTCCAGGGCTTCCGTATCCACGTTCAATATGTAACAGACAAGTCTGCATGAGAATTCTGTGGGTATCCGAACTCATCTGGAACATGCCGATCTCGTTGGTGTTAACCTGCTCGCTCTGAAAGAACTCCTTTGCCGACTCGTGAACCAGGTTGACGATATCCCCTTCGACCTTCACAAGCAGCCCGCCGAGCCTGAGCCTATTGGCGGTCACTTGTATGGCTGAAATGGTACCAACTGCCTTGATCCCCGCGGCCACTGTCAATTCCCCTAGTGTGAGAGGACGAGCAGCGAGAATCACCCATTGAAGAATAGGTAAAAGCGCTTCTTTATCGCCAACCTGCTGAAGAAGCCGCTGGTAGATGCCGCCAAGGCCTTTAGGAACCTGGCGGAGAACTTCATCGATCTTGCTCCAGCTTCTGCCCTGAAGCTCATTGGCAACAAATGCAACCCACAGAAAGGTTCCATCAGCACCAGCCAGCAAAATTTGTTGAACCTGTGCGACCATCTCATCGGAAAGGTTTTGCTCAGATGCTAGTTCAGCAACTTTGGCAAAGATGTATTTCTCAACGTTATGTGAAATCTGTGTATCTTGGGAGTCCAATCGAATCTGCTTGAAATGGCCGAGCTTGTTCTCCAGAATAGCAGGCTGCGGCCGGGAGAGGATGATAAGCTTCAGTCGAGCCATTGACTGCTTCCCTTGCTTTGAAAGGTGATTCCCAACAGCTTCGAGAAGTTGTCGAAGTGATTCTTTTTCGCATTCATCTAGGCCGTCTAGAACACAGATTACTTGGGAAGACGTGCTCTGCGGCAGAAGGGCTAAGAAAACACTCCACAACGACATGAAACTCGAGATAGTATATTTAGTCGTATCTGTGCCCTCAAAGCAGTTTTTGATATGTTTTGCCAGACGCGGATGGATATCAATCCACTGGTGCAGGATGCCTCTCATTATAGTCAAGGCGGTATTCCGGTTCTTGTCACGGTTACTGCAGAAGTAATAGAGGAGAGTATCGTTAGCTGCATCAACTAAGGGCTGTAGCGTCTCCGTGATATAGATGGCCAGCATAGTTTTCCCTTTTCCAGGACCACCAGAGATCCAAAGGACTCGGCAATCCGCATCGGTTAGCCACTCTTGAAACTTCGGGTGTTTTACGAGCCATTCGCAAGTCCCGTCAACCCTGCGTCCCTTCAATGCAATGAGGGATTTGCGATCAACCTCGGACCTCGTTAGAAGCAAGGCATCAAGGACTGGAACGGCCTCAGTATACGAGTTTGTGACCAGAGGTTTCGTCTTGTATACTGTGGGTACAAAAGAAAGGACGTCTTTTGCGTACGCTGCCGCAGTCACGGCAGCATAGGCGTGCCAGAGTTCTGATCTATGCGAATCTGCATAGTCACAAATTCCTCGGATAGCCAAGTACTGGGGAGTATGCCTTGGTTCCCTTGGCTCCGTTTCGAAGCATAGAATGCCGTGAGCTCGAGAGAGCCTATCGCGTTTCGCTCCCTGTAGCATCAAATGACTACAGGAAGCAACAAGGCCGTAGTGAACTATGGGGCCCTGTGCCTGCCGAAATTGTCGAGTTCGAATCCTAGTCGGAATGCAAAGCTTGCATCCACTTTGCTCGCAAGTTACATGGCCATAATCCGACTCAAAGAGAAGATCTTGTTCTGGGTCAGGGTGGACAAAGGTGATAGGATCTTTGTGCATGATCTCAGATATGTATTGGCTCATCTTGCTTTCATCAAAAATAGCAGCTGTCTCAGCCTTTCCCATAGCCGTGAGAAGCATTGGTGATGGCTGGTCCAATACTTTTGCACCTGGGTAATTGTCTTTTATCCGTTCCCATTTCTCGTCGTATTGGATGACACCTGGCCAGCCATTCATCGACTTGCTGACAACGACATCGCCAAGACGAATGTCCAATACCGTATCGGGCACGCCTCCGGCAATTCCGACGATGAAGTGAAATCGGATAGATGGGTAGCTCACATGCAACTGCCTGACCAAGTCGGCCAACGACGCTTGACCATATACTCCGGAGCTGGGGTAGGCTATAACGACCTGGTGACCATGAAGACGCCCAAAAATGTAGTTATTGTTGTCATTTGGGTTTCGATCTTGAGGTATAGTGTTGTGAACGCAGTCAAGGGCGGCTTTGGCTGCTGTAACCTCTACTGGGAGAGCACAAACCCACCCGACTGTATAGTCGTCACGGGATGACATCGTTGACTTATGAGCAGGCGTATATCTGTAGATCTAACAGAAACGCTGTGTGCTGACTTTGCGAAGTGAGGGCAGCCTGCCGTAGCATTGCTCGTATCGTTGTAGTGGAGCACAAACGATCAGTCAAAAGAGACGGGGGAGAAAGCTCAAGCGTCCTCTGCACAGCAACCAACATTTCATTTCAGGGGGCAGACAGACTTCTTGACTGACAACTTCTCTTTTAACCCTCGGCGTGAGCGTATACAGGAAGGAGAGACTTGGTAGGGCCCCACTGGTATCAAGGATTACAGTACAGCACAGTACCCCTGGGCCGGGGAGACCCAACCGGTGGGGGTTAAGAAGGCGGAAGGCCCGGCCTCACAAAGTCCCCGTTTTTACGCGAGGGTGGCCTCACCAGCCGATTGGGGCTAGTCTACTCCGTAACCGCCCTGGCTTGAAAATTGTCATGTGTGTCTCACTGTCTCGTCACATAATTAGGTACATGTACGGATACTCCGTAGGCTGTTGCATATTGCATACAGTAAGTGAAAATGTGGGGACAAGTCGGCTGCAGCGCAAGAGGAATAAAACAAAAGCAAAGTCCCTCTTTACTCATTTTCCCGTTTGCGCTCAATCTCGGAATCTTGCCTCTTCGGCTTGCCTTCCTTTCCTTTCCTTTCCCACAGTTCGACTTCCATCATCACCATCGACCACGACAGTAAATGGCATCCGCTCCTCGTTTTCGAGCTTCGCCTCCACAGCCGCCAGAGGCGCACAAAGCGCAAATAATGGAATCTACCAGCAACGGGACAACGAAGGCCAACCAGACGGGCCGTCTGACCCTCCTGTCTTTCGATCAAATGCCAGAGTGGTTCCAGCGTGAATCTAATCGGTGGATTCTCCACGGCTATAGACCTATCTCAGGCTCTATTCATACTTCATTCTGCAGCTGGTCATATATGCATAACGAGTCTATCAACATCTATTCTCACCTTATCCCTGCCGTTTTCTTCTTCTTCGGCGAGTGGTATATCCAGCAGTACCTATACAGCAGATATCCTGGGGTAACCGGCGCCGATTTTATTGCTTTTTCTATTTTTATGTTGACAGCTGTTACGTGTCTGTCGTTCTCCGCTACTTATCACACCTTACTTAACCACTCGCAAAGTGTAGAACATTTATGCTTGCGACTGGATATGCTCGGTGTAGTCATCTTCATACTAGGTGACCTTATCTTGGGAATATATATGGTGTTCTGGTGTGAAACCTCAATACGCAATTTCTACTGGTCTATGGTTAGTGAATGTTGATAAACTTCTCCCCTCAGCTTAGATCTAATCGTCTTCTCTTCTACTACTAGATTGGGATTTTTGGATCATTAACAATCTTTACGACGATGCATCCTAAGTTTCAGGGCTCAAAGTATCGCCTCTTTCGAGCGTTGATGTTTGTAGCAACTGGCTTATGTGGTGTTGCGCCCTTGTTTCATGGAATAAGTATATTTGGTATCTCATTGATGAAACAAAAAGCCCTGCCCTATACTCTAGCAAAAGCAGGCTGTCTTCTGTCTGGGGTGTCATTCTATGCTGTAGGTCCCCTGATCTTAAGGAAAAGAGAAACTGACCTTAACACATTGTTGTACAGACTAGGTTTCCTGAAAGTCGATATCCCGGCAAATTCGATATGTGGGGTTCTCACGCCATTTTCCACGTATTGGTGGTTTGTGCTGCCGTGGTTCAGTTAATGGGGTATCTGGATGCTTTTGATTACGCTTATGCAAACCTTGTTTGCTCGCCCCCTTGATTCGGAGATTTTTTGCCAAGTACAGACCTTCTAGCAGGGCCAGCTTCTGAAATCCAAGTGTCTAGTAGTAGAGCAAATTTAGTCTAAGTATTATTAGCTAGCAGAGTTTTACAATACTAAAGTCACTGAGTATCCTTAAATACCTATGTTTCCACTCGCACGTACATATCAGGCGGGGTTAAGACAACGCAACTTAATCTCAGTTGAGTATGGAAATTACTCTGTACTTGAGGTTCAATACTACCTGGCTTCCTCGCATACAAGATATTCTCAATTATGCCTCCCCCAAACCGCATTCACAACCAGTAACCTCTGACTCTCCTTATGCAAGATCACGCCGAAGAACTCTAATACCGCCCTTGTTGCCAATAGCGTTGAGCTTCCTGGCATTTGTCTTGAACACCAAATCCAAGAATCGGACCATAATCTCATTCGCCGCCTTCTCAACCTTCCTTCCACTAAGCATCCCAAATACCTCATGCACCATAGCTTCTGACTTGGCCGGAATCTTGAACTCCGTCAGAAGCAGTGGAACATCTGTAAATGCATAGTGGCGTGTATGCTTCACCACCATCTCCATCTTTGCAGCATCAATCTTGTCGTAGAATGCATTCCAACCAGGGACTGGATCAGACGTCATCTTTGTTCCAACGAGTATGTAGGGCGTGGACTTGAGGCCTTCTTCAACGACGGATCCGTACATGGGGCCGTCAAAGTTGAGACCTCCATTGACACGGCGGTCGCGTTGGGCTGTAACGGCGGCAGTTGATCCACCAAAGGAGTGACCATATACAGCAACTCTGTGGGGGTCAAGGGTACCAGGGAAGTCACCGAAGACCTGCTCCACGAGCGTATGATTGCATAGTTGCGGGATGACAAAGGACTCATCTTGAGTTCGGACCTAATAGTCAAAGTTATTATTGCCCTTCTGACGGAGTTCAATAAAAAGTTTACCTCGAGCTGTCAATACGTCGAATTCATGTTATCCGGAAACTCAGCAGCAGGTGCAGCCGTCCCATCAGGGAACTCGACCACAAAGGCTTCATAAGTATGGTCCACAGTAAGAATGATATACCCAAGACTTGCAAGGGACCTTGCCATGGCCCCGTACACAAGCCTTGAACCTTGATAACCTGGCGAGAAAAGCGCGACGGGGTATTCCTTCTTCGGCTTGTGAAACCTCTTTGGCTTGACACTTGAGATATTGCAGACCTTCATCTCAAAGTCCATGACTATGTTGTCAGGCAGGCCAAGAGTTCCAGCCACCTTGCCATAGGCCTTTGCTGTAAGGGCAGGCACATATGGAACAACCTCATCTTTACAGCCGTATTTGGCGTCGATAGGGAGGTAGGCCGAGACCATGATGCTGCGCTTGGTATTGGGCTTGGGGGCAAACGTGTCGATACGGTTTAGGTCAACCAGCTCGAAGTTTTTGACCGCGACATCACAGGGGCCTGGCGGGGAAAGGACAAGCAGGGCTCGTGAAGTCTTGAGAAAGGTGAGAAGGGCGAGAAGACGCATTTTATGTGCTTGATGAAATGAAGATATCGTTGAAGGTCAAACAAAAGGGGGTGAACAATGGCGGTTGAACCAATGATATTTATAACGCGCACAGACTCATGATGACATGGTAAGAAAAGTTCTAGACCGAACCCGGCTCGCTTGATGTAAAAAAAAAAAACATTTGGCCACGACATAAAGCTAAGCCACGGCGGCAACGTGTAGCTAAGTCGCATTGAAATCTTTTGAGTTATTTAAAGCTATCCTGTAGTGTTAAAATGATGAAATATTTAAGACCGAGCAATTTACAGACGGCCCAGGTCTGCAGATCCGGCTCGGTCTTTAAGTTCAGGGTAACATAGCGTGATCCTTATCGATAGCCACAGGGGCAAAGACCGAGCTGCGATAATTGACCAATGACACTACTTTACTTGGAATAAGCTTACTTTCCCCTTTCAGTACTCACCTACCGCTCAGCTTGGTCTGAGCCTCTCAACGCCACGTTTACAGGAGATTAATGGTGACATCACGAGCCGGTCAATTGTTGTGAATTTCCATGAGGCAATTGCTCGTATTCTGTCACGGTTTTCGTAATGCATAAGCACGGGGGAATTCGTTGCGCCCTGTGGACACTCTCCTCTGGCTCTGAGTGGTTTATTGGGGCTTGGCAGCAATAAAGCCATCTTAAAGCCAAGCGATCCAGTCAATTTAAACACCTCAATGCCTGAAACAGACACGACAGTGATTTTGGATGATCACAAGGTGTGGCAAGATTTCATGCTCCATAAACACGTTGTGTTGTTCTGGTAATAATAACGCGAAACTACAACAGTCCACCAGTAGCGAGGACTGCCAAGAGCGCCTCACCGTCATGAGCCTCGGTCAGTTTTCAGCTTCGGAATTTATCGTGAATTAAACAAATAAGAATCAGGTATAAAACCGCGTACTAGATCGTGAATCCATAACCAAAAGTCCAAAGCATCTTTCTATTCTCAATCAACATGCCTCTACCCAACGAACCCGTCAAAGTCACCGGTGGCTGCTCTTGCGGCGCCGTCCGCTATCGTATTGACGTCCCTGCGCTGGAACACCGTCCATTGAACCCTTTAGCCCCTCCAGCCTTGGGTATTAAACTCCCAGGCTCCATGACATGCCATTGCAATGACTGCCGCAGATCGACTGCCTCGTTTCTTGCAGTTGGCATACTTGACATCCCGTCGCCAATGCTCACCGTCTCCGCCATGTCGCTCTCATCTGAAGCAAATATCGTTTCTGGTCGAATTTTGGATGTCGTTGCAGATGACTATGACGCTCCGAAAGCAGACGCGGATCGTCCTCCATACGTCTCAGCCATGGATATCCTCCGCGCAACAGGCGAGACCAAAACCTGGTTGCGCTTCTTCCACTCCGTCAAATGCAGTTCTGATGTATCCCGCAGCTTCTGTGGTCGTTGCGGAACGCAGCTATGCTTCCATTTCAAACTGGAGCCAGAATACTGCGCTGATGCGAAATTGCCTGACGGATGGCGGGATTCCTTCCATTTGTACCTTGGAACTCTGGATCGCGAGTTTCTCGAGAAGGATTGGTTCAGCCCTCATAGCGAAGGAATGTTTAAGCATGGAACACCTCTTAGTCGATGTGTTTCTGCCACAGCAAAGGGCTTAAAGGACTTGCCCAAGATGCAGGAGTTTGTTGGTGAGGTTACCGAGGAAGAGATGGCAACTTTGAGATCTCAGTAGGGCGGTGGAAATAATTCCAGTTTCATGAGGGTCGTCGCTATAGCTGTCTCCTTACGTGAGTAAAAATTATAATGGCAGTGCTTTGGCCTTACGTTAGGTATATTGGTAGATCCGTCGTTGCTAACAATATCTATGCAGGGGAGGTGCAGTGAGTCGTGACAGGCGGCAGTGACCGTAGCTAACTATCTAGTTTAGTCCCCGAACCCTGGAGCAAGTAAACCCGGCGGTTAGGGTTACTTAGCATTCCGGTTACTTTTCCATAAATATAGGGAGATAAGTAATTCATAGCAGGAGATCATGCAGCAAAATACAGTGAACATCAACTTCCGCCCTCAGGGTACCTCTCTATTCTTTTTCTTTCCAATATCAATCACCGTTGTTTAAGCATCCGAAACCAGAGCTATGGATTCCTTCCGCGGACAATTAGAACACATTCCCGTCCCAACCACCTCGTTCCAAGGCCAGACCATCATAGTTACAGGGTCTAACACTGGTTTGGGATTGGAAGCTGCCAGGCATTTTGTGAGACTAGATGCAGCAGTTATCATTCTCGCGGCCAGGTCGCTAGAAAAAGGCGAAGCAGCCAAAGCCTCTATCGAGGCTTTTACGAAGCGAAAGAATGTTGTCCAGGTATGGCAGCTAGAAATGGATAAGTATGCTTAAATCAAGTCCTTTGCCTCAAGGTGCAGTTCTCTCGAAAGGATCGATGTCGTGGTGGAAAATGCCGGCATTTTGAGGAATACGTATGAGCAGAGGGAGGGGACTGAGATCACCATCAAAGTCAATGTCATTGGAACATTCCTTCTAGCACTGAATCTGTTTCCGATCCTTCGAAAATCATATGAAAAGACCGGACAACCATTAAGGCTCGTCATTACTAGCTCAGCAGTTCATTACAACGTGGGTTTCCCTTTTCACTCAACCGCCCGCTTCAAGGAGAGATTTCATCTTTCTTCAGATCTGACAACGTATAGGCGAAATTTCGAGAAAGATTTGAACTTTCGATCTTTGATGCTTTGAACGAAAACAGACCAGAATGGCTCAATGATCGGTACAACGTGTCGAAACTACTCGTGGTAATGCTTGTCCGTTCAATTGCTGGGGCAATGAAAGACGGCCCTCACAGCGCTCAACCAATCATTCTGAACAATGTTTACCCTGGGCTGTGCGAGTCAGAGCTGGAAAAAGACGTCAAGGTACTGTTGAAACTATACTATCGATCCATCAAAAACTAACCCGACATCAAGGGATTACCTCGCTACCTTCTTTCCATCGCCGAAACACTCGTTGCACGCAAGACAGAGGAAGGCTCCCGAACACTCGTACATAGCGCTGCTGCTGGGGATGAGAGCCACGGCAAGTATATGAGCGAGTGCAGAGTTAGAGAACCTAGCACTTTTGTTAGAAGCAAGGAAGGTGCAGAGACCCAGGCACGTGTGCATAAGGAACTAATGGCTATACTGGAGAACATCTGACCTGGAACTACACGGAACCTTTGAGTAATATCATCAATTGCAAGGAGTACCTTAAACTATGGCCTGAATATTCTGTGCTTGCTCGAACGATTTGCTGAAGGGTAAGCTTGGAATAGTGTCAAGGGTAGTAAAGAAATAGATATCAACAAAGCCAATCCCAAACCTTACCCCAGATTGTGGTTGGCTTCCTCTCTTCCCAGATGATAGCATCGATAGCAGCCTTATCGCGATACAAATCAGCCTCAGTAGATGACACCCATTTAGTTTTCTTGAAGAACTTCCAAAAGCAAAAGAGAATCGCTATAAGCGGGATACCGATGTAGGTGGTAACGAAGCTGTTGGCGTCCCAAGGGGTGAATGTCCAAAACCCACTGAAAATGATAATAATACCAAAATAGAACATCGAAAATCATGCAAGATATGGTTGAAATCCGGCCTTAAAGATAAGAAATGACCTATCTATGCCTTGCGACTTTAAGGCACTGTGAAATCTGATATAGATAAGACAGATAGCAAACCAGGTAAAGAGTGATGACAGTGTAGCAAGGTTTTGAAACCAAGTGAATGCCACGCTACTATTAGCAGAGCAGGAGAGTTACGAGAGTAAAGATATGGCAGTAACTAGTAGTACAGCTACCCATGGCGTTCCACTAGTGGATGATTAGTCTGTATCCAATGTTTAACCAAAGGGGCCGAATTACCTTTTGTTACATTTTTGAAAGACCTTGGGGGCTTGCCCATTCTTGGACAAAGCAAAGAGATATCCACTTCCATTGAAGGTCATGGCGTTGGCTGCGGAACTGGCGGAACTCAAGATAACAGCATTGATGATAGATGGCAAGACCTTGATCTTGGCATACGTGATGACAATAACCCATGGTGAGGCTGCCGCACCCTTGGAGCCATTTGCTTGAGCACTCAGTAGCTTTTCGTCGCCGGAAGGAACCAAGACACCAACGGCCAGAGCGCCTAGAACATAAAAGAACAGGATTCTCCAAGACACTCGACGGACAGCCTTGGGAATGTTCCTTCGTGGGTTCTTGGCCTCACCTCCAGCCACAGCAACAGTTTCGATACCACCAAAAGAGAAGGCTGCATTAACCAGAGTCGAGAAGAAGCCTAGGAAACGACCCAGTCACCAGTTGCCACATACTCTTTCATCGCCCCGGGATTCTTCCAGTAGCGGAATCCGATACGGCCTTGCACTGTTTCGCCTACATCGATGAGGAAGGCTAACAAGTTGAGACCGATGATGGCAATGACTTTGATGCCGGCAAAATAGCACTCAACTTCTCCGTAGACTGAGACGGCAAAAAGGGTAATGCAAGCCACCAAGAGGATGAGGATGGTTATCCAGACAGCGACATTGACGCCTTGGGCTCCTTCCCAGTACTGTACCACGACGAATACAGCGGCAATCTCTGCGCAAAGAGTTATGACACAATCAACCGACAATTATTTGAACTAAGAAAAGCTTACATTCCAACCAATGGCAAACCCCAACGCAGGGTCTACCCAACGATCTGCGAACTGAGGGATTGCTCCTGGGAGGGGGAGCCAAGTACACATTTCACCCAAGCTCTGCATCTGCAACGATTCAGGAGATGTCAGCCGCTGATGTTTCACGTGTGCAAGTATGTAGACGTACCATGCAAAAAATAGCTGCGCCTGAAATACTGTAACCCATCAGGAGACTAAGCGAACCAGCTTGAGTCAAGCAAGTCAAGGCACGGCCAATTCCAAGGAAAAGGCCGGTGCCGATGGCACCACCAAGAGCAATGAATTGAATGTGCCGACTTTCAAGCCTGTATTGGTCAGTAAGAGCCTCACACGGCGACTGTAAAGGGGTGAGCCATACTTTCTTTCCAGCTCATGATATTGCGTGGAGGAGCCATGTTCTAGAGCTGGTTCGGACTGAAAGGTCTCTAGCTTCTGAGATGATTTATCAATAATAAGATGTATTAAAGTGTTTACTTCTTTGTTTGGGTGGGTGGTAGCTCATGGATTTGGCGATATTGTCAGTTTAAATAATGCAATGGGACTTGTTGCACTATCCTCACAGGGATAGGATGTTAATCAGCGACAATACATACCGATAAGATCAGTTGATACGCTTGGTGCGACCATGATAGGGACGCGAATAAGCTTTCCGCGGAAAACTAAATCTGCTGATTCTCGTTGTCCGAAAGCCGTCGTCGTGGTCTAAACCACGCCACTTCAACTTCGGTCTCAGCTAATCTTGAATATGTCTCGAAACAGTTGTTAAACAGATAGGGTGCTGAAGGCTGTAGGAAATTGTGGTGAATCTGGAAACTACATGAATGTGTTGTGAGACAAGCGTCTAGACGAAATTAAACTTGAATTATCGGGAGATGGATATCAGGCAATAGCCCCGACGCCGTGGTTTGGTTCAAGTATCGGAGAGCTGGGACAATGGGGGCAAGTCGAATATTACCTACCGGAGAAACAACCCCTAATATGAAGTTGCACTGCATTCTACAGCCTTTAAAAATTAATCAGATCACGTCGCCGTCATCTCAGGAGGTGGCTCAGGTCATGAACCTACATTCACAGGCCTTGTTGGCCAGGGCTTCCTGACGACATCGGTGGCTGGAACCATCTTTGCGTCCCCATTAACGGAACAGATCCTTCATGCCATCGTCAAGTGCAGTGAAACATCGAAAGGAGTTCTAGCTATTGTAATGAACTACACCGTAGACGTGCTCAACTTTGGTGTTGCTGTCGAAAAGGCACGGACTATGGGCATCGAGGTAGACATGCTTGTCGTCGGCCGATCGAAAGGAGGCAAGGTTGGGCGGCGAGGCATTGCAGGAACAGTTCTAGTTCAGAAGATTGCCTGCGCCCTCGCTGCCCAAGGAAGAAGCCTTCAAGACATAGCAGCTGCAGCTAGGCTAGCAGCTGCGAACACTGCTAGCATCGGAGTCAGTCTTGCTCATGTTCACGTCCCCGGACGATCCGACACTTCACGCAACCCTACCGAGGTCAACAAGGGAGACGCAGAGCTTGGAATGGGAGTCCACAACGAAACCGGATCGAGTTTTGAGAAAGCCGGTATTGCAGGGCTTGTGAAAAAAACGCTCAAACAGCTACTTGACATTGATGATAAGGATCGATCATTCCTACAGGTGAACGCCCCAATCGTGCTGATGGTTAACAATCTAGGTGGTGTAAGTGTACTTGAACTTGACGCCATCACCGCGGTCGTGGGCCGACACTTGGCGTCTGACTACAATATCTGCCCAGTTAGTGTCCTTTCTGGCACCTACATGACGAGCCTCAATGGCATGGGCTTCTCAATCACGCTCCTGAACCTTGAAGCCAGTAGCCGCCATGATGTATTGGAGCTGCTCTACGCACCAGCTCAGGCAGTTGGTTGGAGTGCTCCGATCAGTCCTGAAGCGTGGCGTGCGGCTGAGGCTACTGTGCCACATAATCACATGATGGATGAGGAGAAGCCCAAGATGAGGCCATTGATACAAATTGAGAATGCTGCTGATGTTGGGACATATGACGCCGTCTTTGGCTACAAATACCCTTGTGAGTGGTTTGAGGAGGCTTATTAAAGCAGAGATAGAAATCACACACTATAATACAATTATAGGCGATGGTAATTGTGGAATAGGTCTTAAAAAAGGCGCAGAAGGTAAATTGAACTATCTTAAGATAAGCCCTTGTGCTAATTCTTTTTTTAGCTGTCTTGCACCATGTCCTGGACTAACCTCTCGTTGGGAGCGCTGCACTGGACTTGGCCGAACGAAGAGCTTAACTCGGGCGGCACAGGCTGCAAGATTTGGGGCAGAATCAACTGTAGGTAAGCAAGCTAGCCTGGGACGCAGTGTATATGTTGGTGGTTCTGGGTTCCAGCAGGTGCCGGATCTAGGAGCTCGGGGTCTGAGTGAGTTTCTGGGTGGGCTTGTAGGTTTAGAGGCAGACTAATTTGCGATATTTTGTATAAACGCCTTGATTTCTGAGCTTTTGAATTAATTCCGGATGCATTTTAATGAATAGAGAGAAATCAGGTCTTACGTAAATCTGGAGTCAGAGGAGGCCCGAGGTATGGAAGGAGTCCAAAGAGTAGTTTCAATTTTTATTCGAGAGGACATAATACGTTTTGAATTACATAACATTCAAAAAGTCGATAGGATTATTAGAAGCTGTTACAAGAGCTAGTTCAGAGTGTGAATACCTCCAAAGAGCCCATTTAGTTCTCCTTATGCTCAACCTTGACTACACCCGCCTTCTCGTTCACATCCATTCGGCCCACGTAATTATCCGTATCAGCCTGCTGCAAGTCGGTGACATAGCGCTTGAACTTCCATGCCGATATCCTCTTCTCAAACAACTCATCCAGCTGCTCCAAGCTTCGTCCCTTGGTTTCCGGAATGAAGAAGTATGTAAAGACAGCCAGGATAAAGTTGCTGCCGGCCCAGATATAGCAATACTTGGGGCCCCAATTGAGAGACTCGGGGTTGATGAAGTACGGCGTACAGTACGAGCACAACCATGAAGCCAAGAAGCTTGTGCCTTGGGAGAAGCCAACTGTCTGAGCTCGCAGTCGCTGGGAGGGTATCTCAGTCTGCAGGGCCCATAGTACAGGACCTTGGCCGATACCATAAATCCAGGTAAAGACGATGCTCAACCCGACAAGGACCTTTCCAGCAGTAGGAGAGCCCACGGGAGAGACCGTGTAGGCAACCGCCATACCCAACATGAGACCTGCGTTGAGGAGAGATGTGCCGAGGAGGAGATGTCTGCGGTTAAAGAAGCGCACAGCGGGGAAAGAGAGCATGTTTCCCGTGAGGGCGATGGCGAGAGATACCATGACCCACTTGAAGGGTGAACCAATTCGAGCCTGAACGAAGAAAAAGACCGAGAAGGCGGAGATGAAGTAAATACCAGTGCTGGCCTGGCCAACAGCTGTCGCAATGCTGAGGAGAGTGCGTCGCAAGTCTGTACTACGGAAAGCGTCAAGCAGCCGAGTAGTGGAACGCATCTCGGTCTCTTCCAGCCAAGCATTCTTCATAATCATGATGTCCTCACGAATTCTTTCATCATCTGTTATACCGCGTAGCTTTCGAATCGCAGCCTCGGCTTTATCGTCCTGGCCTTTGGAGATGTAATAGCGAGGAGTCTCTGGTAGGAATATAAGTCCTACGGACATCATGACTGGAACAAAAAACATGACGGCAAGGGGTATCTGGTATGACAGGCGACTGAGCATGCCCTGAGTTCCGTTGTCGACGGCAATACCGACAAGAGCGCCGATGTTAATCTGCAAGACGACCAAGCCAATAGCCGCACCTCGAAGATACGCCGGTGTCGACTCTCCGATATAGACAGCCGAAAAGGTACTGTAGAAGCCGTTGGAGAATCCAAGCATGATACGACCGAAGTATAACGCGGCGAGGTGCGTGCTTCCCATTTGTGCAGCTACTGAGACTACGCCGAAAAGCGAAGCGATCCAGAGGCCAACACGAGGGCTGATGAAACGACCGAAGTTGAAGATGAGAATGCATGCTGCTAGGGCACCGAGACTGATGAGACTCTGTAGAAGGGTCTGGACTTTGGTGGTGATGTTGTAGCCGATTGGGTTCGTGGGCTGTCCAGAGTTTCAGTCAGTCATCCATTCCATCAATCGTAACGTAGGGGGAACGACTGGAGAATACACTTACATCAACATAACCAAAGACGATGAGAAAGCCTGGCATGGATTGGAAGCCAGAAACAGCAGCTGAATCAAATCCATACTGGAACTGAGCCAAGGCGATAAAGAAGCAAATGGCGATCAATCGCTTCTCGCTCCATAGCGAATTGAGCTGACCTCGAGCAGAGGCCTGTTGTGCCTCCATGTTGAAGAGTTTATCAGTCAAAGAATTGAAGTTGACGTTGGATAAAACAGAAGACTTTGCATTTGTGTGATTTTCCTTGCATCCGAAGTGGAGAGGAAGGATCAGCGATATGTCCTTTTATCAGCATCGCTGCACGTTCTGGGCCCTGCTAGACGCGCTTCCCCAGATCCTTACCCCGCGATCTAGCACTCGGCGCGATAACAAATTTTGGCTTGGCTTTAGAGTTGCATTCCCCAGCTTTACAAGGGTTAGTAGTGAATTTGGTGCCATCGGCGGTATGCATCCGATAGAACTCAACAGCCGAACTGTCGAAGCCGATAATCTCCTCCGCTCAGTGGAGGCTGACAGCCACTCCCGATACAGCTAGTCTACAGGTATAAGACAACGCTGAGATCCAATGGGCTTCAGAAGGTACCGATCAGTAGACTGCTATTGTTTACTGTACATTGAGTTCCCTGTTCTTCTGCAATTTCACCTGACGCGTCGCAAGAGTAGCGAAATGACTGGCAGCATGGATACCGAAAGTGTCATGAAACAGCTCCAGGCCATGGAGGCCAAGATCGAGAAGCTCACAGGTAATAATTATCTTGGCTAGTTTTTGCTTCTACTGATCTCATTTCTGCACAGCTGAGGCAGATGTACGAAAACTGCAGCATATCTACGGATATTACCTTGACAAGTGTCTTTACAAAGAGGTACGCACCACCTCCAAACCAATGTGACCCCAGCTAGCACATTACTAACACGACAAGGTTGTGGATCTGTTCTCAGACTCACCAGATGCATACGTGCAGTTTCTGAATGGCCGCTTCAGAGGTAAAGACTCTATCCGTCGGCTCTTCATCGACAGATGGTCCAATTACTTTGTCGGCGGCCGCAATGGTCCTATCCACGGCTGGCTTCTGGACCACTTCATCGGCCAAGACGTCGTCGACTTCCAGCCCGGCACAAACACCGCCAAATACCGCGGCAGAACCCTCATGAGCGCCGGTACCCACAAGACGCTGTCCCCGGAATACCCCGGCGGACAGCGCCAATGGTGGGAGGGCGGCGTCTACGAGAACGAGTACATCAAGGAGAACGGGGTATGGAAGATCTTCCGGCTGCGGTATCATCCCTTCTGGCATGGGAGTGTTGAGAAGGGTTGGCAGGATGCTGATAAATTTGTGCCCTTGTTTAAGGAGACGTATCCGGCGAATCCGCAGGGACCGGATGAGCTTTGGGAGGGGGGAGATTTGTGGCCTGATACGAGGGTTGTGCCGTTTCATTACGTGCATCCTGTCACGGGGAGGCAGGTGGCGGATGAGGATTTGCAGGCGCCCAAGTGGAGGGAGCCGGCGAGTAGTGCACCACCTGCGAGAGTCATTGATGACTGGACTGTTTGATAGGTATGTATTATGCACACGTGCCTATAGAAGTAGACAATAATACAGTTCATTGGCAGCCTCTGTACAATCACATGCAATGAGCAAGTCCATTCAGTAATCGTAGAGTTTACGGGTGAAAAACGCTTAATCGTCATCCAGCTCTCGAGCAAAAGTACATAGCGCTGGTTGGTTGGTTTACTTCACATTTGATTCTCATTGTCTGCCTCATCGGATCAATAGTAGAAGGCACGCTTATCGTCTTGAAGGATCTTATTGCCATTGCATATTAGTTGCATTCGCTACAGAAGCGAGTATTTGGTGGCTGCATAGTGATAAACAGGGTGATATCCGGGCATCTACACTCCGAAAACGAAAGAGGCGCTGGGCCTCGTGATCTCGGTCCAGAGTCATCGGAGTTATGGCTCCGAGCTACAACAGCCAGCCACCTCATTTCGTTAGACGATGGTACATAACGCGGGGAAGAGAAATGAAACAGGCCCCAGGACTTTGATCGGCAGAGCCCCCGCATGATACATCAAAACCGATCGGGTAATGTTGCACTTTTGTGGTGGGTGCCATTGCCGTTCGGATGGAATATGGTAAACAACATGAGAGGGTTGGATCTCAATGGTCATATCATATGGTCCGAATAACTTATGCAATGGAAAATAATGATCAATCTGTGGAAATTTTAACCATCAAGTCAGTGTCGCTGTATGTTTTGCTAGCCTTTTGTTTAACGCTGGCATGGTTCACTTTGACCCTTGTCAAACTCGTTCGTTCCCCCTTGCGACGAGTACCTGGACCATTTCTTGCACGATTCACAAGACTATGGCTGCTCAAGCAAGTTTACTTTGGGACATACCCCAAGACCAGTATCGAGCTCCGTAGGAAATATGGTCAGTTGATTCATTGACTGTGCCAACTGAATCTGATGGTTAGACTAGGGCCTGTTGTCCGCATAGCACCCAACGAGTACAGCATCGACGACCCTGCAGCAGCCAAGATAATCTATGGCAGTGGCCGAGGGTTTACAAAGGTCCTTCAAGTACTGGCATGATACTACCAGAAGCACAGCTGACAAACTTGAGTAGTCTCCCTGGTCTTATGCCAGCGGCAATCCCATCAGTCCACTCCCCAACATCTTCGTCGAGCCGAATCCGCATATCCACGCCCAAGCAAGACGAAAGGTCGCGGCAGCTTACTCGATGACCAACTTGGTCCAACTTGAGAGGTCGGGAAACGATTCGGCTTCTTAGATCGCGGCGAGGATATACAAGGGATCATGTCGTCTCTGAGCCAGTACCAAGTTTACTGTGCCAATGTCGGCGTGTTCCCAGAGTGGCACAAGACCCTGTTCCGTCTACGAATGCGTTCAAAAACTGCATCAGGCCTGACTCTAGTCAGAGAACATGCCAATGCTCAACTGGAGGACAAGCGCGAGAAGGCCAAGACAGATGAAATATCCCATCCCAATGCGGCAGAGGACTTTGTCACCAAGCTCCTACGCCTCCAAGCCCAGGATCCAGAGAAGATCACCAACGCCGACATCAGTTCTGTGTGCAACATGAATATTAGCGCTGGCTCTGACACCACATCAATCAGCTTGACCTCCATCATCTTCAAGTTGATCAAGCACCCCAGAGTTCTTGCACGACTCCGTGCCGAGATCAAAGAACACGAGAGTCAAGGCACAGTGTCGGACCCAGTCACATTCGCTGAATCCAATAAGCTCCCTTATCTTCAAGCTGTGATTAAAGAAGGTCTACGAATGCATCCTGCCACTGGCCTCGGCCTCGGCCGGGTCGTTCCGCCAGATGGTGCGACTTTGGCAGGACAATACTTCCCTGCAGGGGTACGTAGGGCTTTATTTAAAAGCAGTTGGAGGTCTTAACTGACTTTGATAGACTGTCGTTGGCATCAATGCCTGGGTAGCCCATGCCGACAAGACGGTATTTGGTCATGATGCCCACGTATTCCAGCCTGGAAGGTGGCTCGATTACCCAGAACTGGTCAAGGAACGCGAAGCATATTTCATGACCGTAAGTGATAACTCAACCCCACTTTGCAATTACATATCTTAATTCTTCCCTTGGACAGTTCGGGCAAGGATCTCGTACTTGTTTGGGCAAGAACATCAGCCTAATGGAGCTGTCCAAAGCCGTGCCGCAAATAGTTCGGCACTTTGACTTTGCTCCAGACACGGAGTCTGGAGAGCCTGAGTACGTTACGGAGAATGTTTGGTTCGTCAAGATTAGGGAGTTTCATTGCAAGGTCTACAGTAGGCATACTCAGTGATAGTGCAGTAATTATTCTGGGAGGACAGTACGCCAAGCGTGATCATCTCATGATGAACCAAAAGGGAAGATTGAGGAGATGTCCATCAGATTATCCAGAAATCCATTGTCGATAACTATGTCTGCCATGTCGAGCTCGTTCAACCACGTCATTGCTAGTTGATCCGTGCTATGGTCAAGGGAAATCCTGTGAACCCATCAGTAAAGCACGATGGAAGTTTGACAGCTACTACGTACCGTTGCAGAGGTTCAGTCACTATCTGGGGATATCCTAGAGGTTCGGAAGGTTGTAGAGTGATATTTGATGTATCTTCGACACCTTCAGCAAGTCCACATTGTTGCAACTGGAATAATGTTTCCGGAATAAGATGCTTCGGATAGCCTGAAACACTGATTGCCAGCAGTATCCGTAGACACTGCTTTGCTCGAGCTTGATGGCCATCCATGTGATATAGTCCGCAAGCAGCGACGATGACCTGAAGTGCTTGTAAGGCGAACAGGTAATCGGCCATGACCAGACTGGAAGCTACCTTGTGAAGGATCATGCTTTCCAGGATCTCAAATGAGGATTCAGCTGCAAACACACAGGTCTTGGCAAGTGTAGCGAATATCGGTTGCTTGACAGCCTCAACATGCTCGATGCCTTGTAGCAGATTGTAAAGAAGGAAGGGTTTGGTGACGAGCATCATGGTACTCCAGTAGCGAAGGTGTAGAAGAGATATGGACCGTCTGTAAGACAGTGACACGGAGGGTGATAGATGAAGGTGCGGTGTTACGTGGTCTAGCCAGTCTTGTAGAGAAGTCACGGCATTATTAAAGTGAGTCTTGGATAGCTTTTGCCCGCCATGGACAGGCCCGTCGTAGAGGTTCTGCCGTATGCTCTGCGTTATCTGAGCAAGACGTATACACTGCTCGAGATATCCGTTTGGAGTATGAGAGCCTGGACTGACGACCTGATAGCGCATTAGATATGGCTCAATGGTTTTCTTACACCAAGTACGTACAAATTCCGATGGTAGAGGTGGTTTCCAAGAAGTCTCGTTGGGCGGACTATTCATGCTTGGCTTTCCCAGCGCCAGAGAGAGATCTTGATCAACGAGATACAGGGTCCACCAAAGACGACGAGCATGTGCTTGACTTACAACGCCGCTCTTGGTGGAGTACTTGTCTAGATGAAGACCGAGAGAGAAGGCGATGCGGACTGCGAGACCGATGTAAAGGTATGCTGAGTTGGTGAAGCCATTGGACTGGAATGCCAGGGACTAAGGGACTTTTTATCAGCTTGGATCTGTTGAAGCGTGCGTTTGTACTCACCAGCACTACCAAAGCTCGTATACTATCCAGATCCGCCTCATCACATACCCTTGTTACCAGAGACTTGGCCATCTCTAGTGAGTCATGGGCTCTCTGTCCGTTGACCAAACCGTTAGGCGACGGCTCGCATGAAGCGCATAACGCCACTATTCCATGTAGCGAACAGAGCCATGACGCAGTGAGTTGTCCAGTGTCGCCCGAGTACGTGGTCTCAAGTCGAGTATAAAATGATTCGGCAGAGTATATCCAGTACAGACAGTGGACCTGCTCAAAGAAACGAGCTGCACAAGCGGACAGCAGATCTTGCGATGGAAACTGGCATGGATTTCCTGGCGATGATGCAGCGTCTGTCAAAGGAGACTTTACAGATGGCGGACTGACTTTGAGCATTCCAGGTATTTTATCCTTGTCCTTCTCTTTGCTTCTCGTCCCTGCACCCATTCTGAGCATCCACGACCTCACGGCGCTATTGAAGCTGGCGCCTGACTCTGCTCCCATATAGCCTGCACATGTTAATATTAGGCACGGGCTTTGTGAAGGAAAGGGACTTACGATACTCCCCGTGAGCGTCGGCAAGCAGACAACCTAGGTTATGGTGGAGATCGACGATCTCTGGCAGCAGTATTTCCTCCTCCTCAGCTTGAGCCTCTTCTACGTCCTGAAGCAACCCCTCTCCTTGATCTATGGTCTCATCTCCACAATCTACGAGGGGTGCTTCTGCCGATACTTCAATCAGAGACATCGTAGGCGTCGATATTTCTTGTGTCTTGAACGCCGGCCTTTTGTCCTCGTCAATCAATCGTCGCAGATTCGGTATTGTCAGCTCTTCATCTGGATAGCATTTACTGCAAAGTTCACGCAGGAGACGGTATTCCTCTTCGGATACGAAGTAGAAGGGCTTTTGCCGCCGTTTCTCCATGTCCACTGAGCAGACCTCATCGATGCTGCGACAGTAGTCACATGGGCCGTCGGCATCTTCACTCAGCATCAGTCTTGTCTCATCTGACCGTTGCAGTCGACGTACCAGGCTTATTGCACTTGGAGAAAAGGTTAGTAACACGCAGATTGTGATAGGCTTGGCAACGCTTACCTTTGTCTTTCTTGACTTGCAGCGATCGCAGCTGACGGCCGTCCGACTCACCCTCGATTTCTTGGTGACTTTCGAGCTTCGTGTCGACATAATGTGTTACGGCACCGTGGCCTGGCTACAGGACACTGAGCAAAGGTAGATGCTGTCGAGAACAGTCGCGATTTAGGAGAGAGGAGGTTCGCTGGGGTCCCCACTACCCCAGACTCTAGATCGCCACGAGTTTGCGGGGGCGACGAACTGGACTGCATCGTGTATTGGCTAATCGGTTAGGCTTAATTGAGCCCCATATCAACTGGCCAGGGCTTCCCCGCACCTGGCCTAGTCTAGTAGCTGGGCCTCTATTCACTAGCGATGCCGCAAGCAATATAGCTTATCGCTTTGGGAATGGCCAAAAACGCGGGGAAGCTTGAGCTCGGCATAAAACAGCGGCAATTGCATGCTATTCACCATTGTTCACTAACTCCTGAGAAGAGGTACCCTATACCCAGCAGGTAAGTTCTATAATGATTAACTCTGCAGCGGCTTCAGTAAGCACACAAATATACCCTTATACAAAACAACCCAAAATGTTTTATTCCATGGCTTCATCTCATTGGTAGATTGTCTCCTAATTGGACTCTTTGCCACCTTTCTCGCTTATTGCGTCAGCCTCAAAGTAAGGCCTCAGTAGCTCCAACAAGTCAGCAAACTGAGACTCTTGTACCCATTCCCATTTGGTCTGTTTCTCAGCTTCATCCAGCTCATAATGCTTCATCAAGCTCGCCAGAATTGATTCATTACCCTCCTCCTCAGCAGCTAGCGTGATGGCATTCCATATGTGCTCTTGCCGAACACTCCTTGACGAGTAGCTCGCCTCCAGAAAGATCTCGACAGTAAGGTCTTGGCCCTGCCTCGTGACGATGACAAGAGGCCGTTTATTCGACCAGCTATCCATGAACACACCCGCGCCGTGCTTGATGAGCAATTGTATTAATGCATCGCGATCCTTGCTATCATCGGGTCCACAACCACGTAGCGCAGAGAGAAGAACGCGATCAGCCGCGTTGGGACCTGCCCCTCGCTCCAGTAGCAGTTTTACAACATCTTCATGACCACTCTCCGCTGCCCAGCTTATCGCTGTCAAACTTTCCGCCTCATCCTGCGCGTTGGGGTCCGCGCCAGCATTAAGAAGACGTTCCACGATGCTGAGATATCTTATCATAGTGCGCACAAAAGCGCCGCAAAATCATCATTGTCCCTCACACTCGGGTCAGCTCCGTACTTCAGCAGCAGAGCCATCGCTTCATCGTGGCCCCGTTCAGCGGCGACCATCAGGGGCGACCATCCCTCCTCGTTCCGCAACTCAACATCTGCGCCGCTAGCAAGCAGAAGCGGCATTATCTTGACATTTCCACCCATAGAGGCCTGAAAAAGCAGTTTTTGACCCTTCTAACCTGTTGTATTAGGCTTGTTGCCAGCTCCTGAAATGCGAGCCTGGTCGCGCGAAATAGTGATGTCCGTCCGTCGCCACTCCTGAGATTGGTGTTAACAGCCTTTCCCAGGAGTTCCTCTATGATATCCAGACGCGCTGCTTTTAGATCTCGCAGAAGAGCTAGGTCTAGATAGACATTCCCGCACGGGTTTCCCCATTTCAGCCTCAGGTATGCCATGGTAGCTTCCAAGGGACTGAAGCCCGGACGCTCCGAATGTTCTATGGGCGGCATAGGTTGCATACAGGATATTTTTAGGTAGAAATCCATGTATTAGTTTACCATGTCCAGTCTCAAATAAGAGACGGCATCCTCCAAGGAACTGAGATCTGCCAGTCCTGATGGTTCTGTCGATGGCATGGTGTTTTGATAGGTTTTAGTAGAGCTGAGGCAAGAGTCTACTCTGCCTAGAGTTTATTTGTGCCTCGAGTTGAACATCGGTATCTGTTCACAGCACGTATAAGTCCCGATATGGCAATTCGTCATTTAATTATAGTTTCATCTCATTTATCCTCCACTACTGTCGATATCGTGGTAACTGACTAGACCCCTTTGCCCTGACTGGAGCCAGCTCCTCAGCCAGGCGTGCGTGTCACTCTCTAGACCATGATCTTCCCCATGGAGCTAAAAACTCAAACTAACTCAGACGTGCTATCTGTTTTAAGAACCTTGGCGCGAATTGTTGCAGCATCTTTACTAAACCAACCAGCAACAATTGCCATCCCAACAATTGCCAGCTGCAGTGAAAAAGTGACAAATCTGATTGCAAAGCTGCCCGTGGTAGGATGCAGCATTGCGATTTGCGTAAATGAGTAAATGAGATCGTAATTCATGCGGATCAACTGAAGGACTGTCGCAGGTGCAGCAGCCATCATCAGCACTTCAGCGGAGCGGTAGCTAATATCTTGTCGAGCATAGTAGATGTGCTTGCCAGCAGGATATAGCCAGACCAGAGTGCCAATCATCACGAGGAACATGATGATGTTTCCGGCCTTGTCGGCGGCTCCGTTTTTAATGTTGTCTGGCATCGTTGTATCTCGCATTCCACCATATGCTGCTAGTATCGTGCCGATGTTGTAGATAACGTTCATCACGATGAGCACTATCCGGTTTCTCTGGCGTTTGTATGGGAACAGGGGTAGATTCAGACTATAGTGATATCAGTTTTCAGCCAAGATGCCTGGGTACATAGATGTTCACATACGCTTCGTAAATCAAGCCGATAATCGTCACTGATAGAGTAGCGGTGCTGGCAGCAGCGGCAACCATAGCATATGCAGTCGGAATATCAGGTTCGTTCCGCCGGGAGAGGTAATAAATCTCCGAAGTGATCCGAAAGATAAAAAAGATAATGAAGGGGGGAAACCATGCCTGGCCAGCTTTTCGGTGTTTATATGCCACATATAGCGCTGGGAATAACAGGATACTGAAAACAATAAGGGCTGTGGCGGATAGACCGATGCATGCTGTCGTGGGAGGGCTAGGAGGTTGTGAACTGGAAGTCGACATGATGATTTAGTAAAGACTCTGTAAATGTAAGAACGGCTCAGTATTCAATTCTCAACTCCATGGAAAGCCAGAACCAACCCAAATATTTATTATCTCTCAGAGCCCTACATATCGACAGTAGAATCTCTCTGCCCAGCCTCCTGTCACAGCAAAAAGGGCTGGAGTCAAAACAAAGACCCAAACCCCAGTGAAACCGAGTCAGTTTCTGTGCCAACAAACAGTACCAGCCTCGCCTCACAAGTGTTTCCTAATTTTAAACGCTTCAACGTCAGCAAGCGTTTCACCGTTGGCCTATCATATCCTCTGACGTGCTCTGGATACGACATGTAAAGAAACACAATGCGTAATCATGAGGCGCGGCGTCCCTGATTGTCAACAAGGGTAAGCGGAAGATAAGTGCAGATCAGTTTTTCGTTTGCGGCTTGAGCCCGGGTGACTAAGCGGCAGTGCCGTCTACTACCGTACTTCCGGCCGGCGCTCGGCAGATCTCACGGCAGAGCTTCCTCGCTTATAATAGATCTTGTCTCGTATGGTAGATCCTGCCCTGGTTTCAGCAGCGCGATAGACTTATAACGGGGGAATATCGGTCCCTGTGCCTTTTCTTGTCCTTTCTCTGGGTTTAATATAGCATCTCACGCCCAACCTTGCTTATTTGTGTTGTGATCTGCAATCCACAGTTCCATTGGGACGTAACACTTCACAGCCAACTTGATACAACAGTCTTGGATAGAGACTTTGGGTAGTGTATGAGTGAAGCGCGAGATGTAAGGACAAGCTGTCAGGTCTATCAACTCAAAGTTCGGGCAGTCTACACTCCCCGCACAATCTTCGTATCAACACTACTCCATTACTGTGAGATGTCTCTCACAGGTTTCATATAGAGTTCTGCCTTAGATCCCTTATCTGGCTTCCCTATCAGCTGAAGTCTCCACAGGAAATAAAGTTTGCTCCCAGACGGATCATGCATTAGCTCTGCAGATCCAAAACTGCCCTGCCCGCAAGACTCCCACTTTCCATCTCCCTAAACACCTCCGTCAACTCACCCAGCTTCCTCGTCTGATAATGCACAGTAATAACTCCCCTCGCCGCCAAGTTCAGCACATCAATCGCGTCCTGGCGATTCCCTAATATCGACCCAGAAATCTTCAGCTGCTTTTGCACAATGGGCCCAGGCATTGCACTTGCAATTGCGACGGGTTTACCCCCAGGCATTCCAACACCAACTAACGTTCCACCAGGTCTCAATAGCTCAAGACCTTGAGAGTACGCTGCGTTGCTGGACGCACATACGACTACCGCGTTAGCGCCTAGGTTGTCGGTGAGCTTCTTGACCTTGGAGACCAATTCCTCGCCGGGTGTCGCTGCATCAATGAATATCTCTGCTCCACTCTCCTTCACCACATCTTCCTTACTTGCCTGATCGATGCCAATAACGCGATATCCAAAGGCTCTTGCTGCGATCTGCGTGACAAGATGTCCCAAGCCTCCTCCAGCGCCTGACACAACAACCCAATCGCCTGGACTGGCCGTCACTTTGCGCAGCGCTGCGTACGAGGTTAATCCTGCGCATAACATCGGTGCAGCTACTTCAGAGCTCACGCCGTCGGGAATAGGTGTAAGGTATCGAGCTGGTACTGTGAGGTATTGTTGGAATGTCCCTGGGTTGAACATGCCGGATACAGACTGCTTGGCACAGAGGCCATCCTCTCCAGCGATGCAGTAGACTTAAGAACATGTCAGTTGACCCATGTAATGGAAGGGAAAGTCACATACCGCAACTACCACAGATATCCCTCAGCCATTTAACTCCGACTCGATCTCCAATCGCGAAGCCGTGTATATCTGCACCATCTCCAATCTGAACAACCGTTCCGACACCTTCATGGCCGCCAATTTGAGCTAAACCAATCGAATCAGAGAAGTCCGCAGGCCAGTTCGGGATAAGACCTACTATCAGGAATCGAGAAGGGCATTCCCCAAGAGTTCGTCATGATGGAAAGGTCTGAGTGGCAGACGCCTGAATGAGAACTGTTCTTGTCAGCTCGTGCCCATGGTCAGAGTTTGAGACTTACAGTTTCACCAACACCTCTCCTGCAGATGGGCTGGGACTCTCAATGTCTACCACCTTGGTGCTGAGTTCGCCAGGCTTGTCGTAGACAGCAGCCTGGTGGGATGACGGGGCATTGGTGATGATGGCCATGATCAAGCTGTATTGCGTATGAACAATCTCAGGATGAAGAGGAATCCAGTCAGATTAGCAGTTTACTGTTACTACAACGTTCATGTAGCATAGTATCTATCGATATATGATATTTTCTTGCTAAATACCAAAGGACTACTGTTTAGCTTCCCTTCGGCTCCATCCGACAAAGCCGGGGAAGTCTCGCCGAGTCGGAAGTATTGAAGCGATGGCTCAAGACAACCCCAAGATCCCCGCTTCTCAGTGCTCTAACGGAAGTTTGAACAGCTTTATAGCGTTAGTCCTTCCGACTTGCTCTTTTGCGTCAGCATCCAAATCCACGGTCCTCCACCACGCCTGCGCCTCCTCAATGTCGTCATATGGTGTATCTGTCGGGATATTAGCTTCACTCTATAACAGCTTTTACTTTGGGAGTCTTTACCTATGGAGTACATGCATCTGTCGAGCCCGATTGTCTCAATGCAGAGCTTCAATCCAGGAGTGAAGAAGTTTCCTGAAGTCGTGATGTAGACATTGTGCTTGAAGTAGTAACTATAGTCTTCCTTTGACGGGCGCGTGGCCTTTTTACTGGGCTTGTTATACCAGTGGCTGGCTCTCCAGAGATTCAGAGGTATGCTGTTCTCAATGTCAGTGAGGTTTCTTGTATTAAGGATTGTAAGCTATACTTTTCTCCCAAATGCCCAGCGACGATCTTGGCACCGGGAAATCTGTCAAAAACTCCTTTGATGGGGTCAATCTCAAAATTTGTGTGGTTACATTGTGAAAACTTACCAGATGAGCAAAGCGCATAGATATGGTACGAAAGATCGAGATGGAACTGCACAGCTGCACCTTGAAGATGAGGCCGGTCTCCATACAGCGACCCAAGTTGAAGGTCTTTGATCGACACGTATCTCGGATGCAAGTAAATGGGAACATCCAACTCCTCAACCTTGTTCCAAAACGGATCATACTTGGCAGTGTCAAAGTACTCCCGTCCTGCCCCTCCCTCGACGCTCTGATAGTCATTGACAAGTCCACCGAAGAAGCCCAGGTTTTTTACTGCTCGTTCAAGCTCCTGCGCTGCTTCTTCGGGATCATGCATCGAGAGAGCTGCAAGTCCACCGAACCTCTCAGGTCTTTTCGCGACCTCGCATGCCAGCCAGTCATTGGCTTCTTTGGCTGTTTTTTCTGCGAGTTTAGGGTCTGTTATGCCCTGGCATCCTGGTGCAGTCAGTGACAAGAGCATGTATTCGACACCTTCGGCATCCATGGTGGTGAGGCGCTTGTCATGGATGTCAAGTAGCTTGGAAGCATGTGCTTCAAGAGCCTTGTTGCTGCTATCGCCGGGGTTGAGAATTGCAAAGGTTTCTTCCAGGAGCCATTTTGTTGATGGAGTAATGATTGCTTCTTCCACCGCAATGGTACCTCGCTTTGACATGATGAATGAAGTTGATTGGGGATCGAAAGTTTGTAAGTATTTTAGAGATTGTAGTATGATCAATTCTTGAGATTTATGGCTAATAGTAACAATTAGCATAAAGAACTTAGAGTAGACTGCGCATCGAATGTTAGAATAGGAGGCCACCATCAAGGTAATAGACTCTCCGTAAACTACCTTATTGGACCTTTGCTCGTCTCCTCCTGCGCGTCTGCATAATTCATCCCTAGAAACTACCCTGTACTGAGCCGAAGACGTAGACGAAATAGAGGGGCCATCGGCGAGATGCTTCCGATAAATGTCTCCACTCTAAAGGTAACCAAACGGATGCCAGAAGTGGAGACGACCAATGATGATCCGATGCCAGCTTCACAAGTCAAGGGCCATCTACAGAGGTCAAGACAAATAACAAAGGAATCAAGCCTTTGCTAGAGTTCGTATTTTGGATTGTTGTCAAAACATCTGTCTTACTTACTGGTTTCTGTTATCTGTTATCTGTTATCTTATCTTATCTTATCTTATCTTATCTCAAGACATAATGGCCCACATCTTTGAAGTTGCACCTCTTATCGATACCGGATATATCGACGGAAAAAAGGTCGGCACCCAAGTCAAGTACCCAAACACTGGAACCTTCAGCGGCTTCAATAAACCATTTCGCTTAGAGGGCGATATTTTCGATCTCGAAGTATCAGGAACTATTCCACCTGAGATAAATGGAACTTTTTACCGAGTCCAACCTGATCATCGCTTTCCTCCCGTTTTTGAAGATGACATCCATTTCAACGGAGACGGCAATATCACTGCCATTCGCATCCAAAATGGCCATGCAGATTATAAGCAGCGATATGTCAGGACAGACAGGTTCTTGGCAGAGACAAAAGAGAGGAGAAGTCTGTTCGGAAGATATCGCAATCCCTTCACAGACTCAGAGTTGGTGAAATCTGTCATCAGAACTTCTGCCAACACCAATATCACCTTCTGGAGAGGAATGCTTCTGGCCTCCAAAGAAGACGGCCCGCCATATGCCATGGATCCAGTCACTCTGGAAACCATCGGAAGGTATGACTTTGAAGGGCAGATTCAATCTCCAACAATGACTGCTCATCCCAAGTTTGATCCTGAAACGGGTGAAATGATCTGCTTTGCCTACGAAGCCGGCGGGAATGGCAATGATGGATCGCGTCAGATCGCTGTCTGGACAATAGATGCCAACGGCATCAAGACAGAGGAAGCTTGGTACGAAGCTCCGTTCTGCGGTATGATTCATGATTGCGGCATCAGCAAGAACTACATCGTTCTTCCCATGACACCTCTGAAGTGCAACCCAGATCGTCTTCAAAAGGGGGGAAATCACTGGGCCTGGGATCCAAAAGAGGATCAGTGGTACGGCGTAGTCCCGCGGCGAAATGGAAAGCCCGAGGACATTATCTGGTTCCGGTCTGATAACGGTGAGTTTACTCGGCAATATGATAAGGTGCTTACTGACATGCAGTCAGCGTTCCATGGGCATGTTGCAGGGTGCTACGAAAACGAAGATGGCAACATCGTGTTCGATCTTACGGTGGCAGATGGTAACGTGTTCTTCTTCTTCCCACCAGAGGATACACCAGCTGGTACCGTTGCGAAGAGGAACCGCTTAAACAGCCCTACCAAGCGCTGGGTGTTCAATCCCAAGAGTCCTTCGGGAACACGCGTACAGGCCAGTGAAGAGTGGGATACCAGCGGTGAATTCTCCCGCATTGATGATCGCTATGTTACAAAGAAGTACAATCACTTTTGGCAAGCAAAGATCGACGGGTCACGAGAGTACAACGCTGTGAAATGTGGTTCACCAGCTGGAGGACTCTTCAACTGCTTGGCTCACTATACATGGGATGAGAGAACGGAGGACATCTTCTGGACCGGTTCCTGCGCTACGTTCCAAGAACCATCATTCATACCTAAGAAGAATGGCGGAGAAGGTGAAGGCTGGTTGATTGCACTCTTAAATCATCTTGACGTTCTGCGCAATGATGTTGTCATCTTTGACGCACAGAACCTTGCTGCGGGGCCGGTGGCTACGATTCATCTGCCGATGAAGCTTCGTCTGGGACTTCATGGTAACTTTGTGGATCAGGCGGACATAGAGGAGTGGCAGGACAGAAGACAACCAAGTGGGGATGTTGGCCCTGTGAGGCCGGCTGAGAAGCCTTTGCCCTGGCAGTCGGAAGCTGACAGCTTATGAGCATTGACTGATCATTTGTGAGAAGGTTTGGATTGTTCGGTTAGGGTGCGATTGTATTGCATGTTTTATTGATCACTGGGCTTGTTCTTACAATTGATAATTAACCTAGTTAAGTTTCCCCATAATGAATGCCTGACGCACGTTAAAACTATGACCCCATATACGCAAGCAATGTGACTATCATGGGCATGCCGACTTGAGCCGTGATACTGGGCCACGTAGACGTCTAGAGGCGATGTCATCGCTCCGCATTGATACAAAAAGGAAATAGTATTACAAATAGACATATCTCAGTCTCGGAGATATCACACATTGGTGTCATGCATTCAAGGACTTAGATCGTCCGCTCGTGCCTTAAACCCGACTTGACCCCAGTCACGATATCAGCGGAGACCTCGGATAAGTCTGCAGGTTACGATCAAAAGGCTCCGAGCATGCAGTGACAATGCCATGTCCCTTGAATGTGTGATACCCCTCAGGTACTCGGATGGTTAGATTTGGGCTCGGAAGGAACGTCAACTGCGGGGATGTCATCGGACTCATCCTTCCGATGGACCATGGATTATTCAGACGCCTCCAAGTGGGACACTTGACCTGTTATTGAAGTGGGGCGTCTTAATGCCGGCCGTTGAGTTTATAAGTGTGTACGCCATTGTATGCAGCATCAGAAGTCCACCTGAGAGGAGAAGAAACACAATTTCGCATCTCCAGATCAGCATACAGTCCAAACATGCCTGCTGCCAAAACGCCACGTGATATTGAGACTCGCCTCTTCATCAATGGAGAGGTACGTGAGAGACTTAATTAACGAGGAGAAATGTAAAATTGACCTGTGTGTAGTTCGTCGAGTCATCTGATAAGAAGACGTTTGAGCTAAAGTCTCCATCAACTCATCAAGTTGTAGCTGAAGGTATAACCAGAATCCCCCCTCCAATGCTACACTTGTTGCTCACTCGCCCACAGTCCACGAAGCAAGTGAAAGCGACACCAACGCCGCAGTCGCTGCAGCCAAAGCCGCATTCCCAGCATGGTCCGAACTCTCTCCCAAAGACCGAGGCCAGTACTTCAAGAAGCTTGCCTCACTCATCCTCGAGTCACACCATGAGCTAGCATACCTCGAAGCCATTTCTATGGGAAGACCGGTCAAGGGATACTTTGATGCCTTTGCCGCAGCTGACACATTCAATTACTATGCCGAGGCTGGAGCGGTGGTGCTTGGTACGAGTAGTCTGAACATGCCTGGTCATTTAAACTTTACCCTTCGACAGCCTTATGGAGTAGCTGCGGCGATTATTCCGTGGAATGTGCCGGTTCTGTTCCTTGCTCTTAAGGCAGCTCCTGCGCTGATGGCGGGAAACACAGTGGTTTTGAAGAGTAGTGAAAAGGCACCATTGACTGTGAGTAGGTCATGTTTTGTTACGGATGATTTATGCTAATAACTATCAGTCTGCTAAAGTCGCACAATTGGTTCAAAAGGCTGGTTTCCCACCAGGCGTCTTCAACATCATCTCAGGCCACGGAAAAACATCAGGTGCCATTCTTTCCAGCCACATGGACGTTCGAGTCCTCAGCTTCACTGGGTCAGGCCCAACAGGTCGACTCATCCAAGCCGCTGCTGCCAAGTCCAACCTGAAGAACGTCATCCTGGAGCTTGGCGGAAAGTCTCCGGCTATAATCTTTGATGATGCTGATCTTGAAAAAGCAGCTGCTGAGACGGCATATTCTATCCAATGGAACAGCGGACAAGTGTGCATGGCGAACTCAAGAATATACGTCCATGAGAGCATTGCAGAGACTTTTATTGAGTCGTTCAAGACAAAGTTCCAGGTCATTGCAGCTGGAGACCCGACTGATGAGAAGGTCAACCATGGACCTCAAGCAGATAAGATCCAATACAACAATGTGCGATCATACATCGAAATGGGCAAATCATCTGGAAAGCGTATCCTAGGTATGGATCATGAAGCAACTCCAGATGGATATCTCATCCATCCAACAATCTTCGTCGAGACCCAAGAAGATGCTCGGATCATGAAGGAGGAAATCTTCGGCCCAGTCGTGAACATTAACACTTTCAAGACTGAAGCTGAAGCAATAAGCAAAGCCAATGATACCGAGTTTGGCTTGTATGCGGCGGTGTATAGTAAGAATATCGACAGAGCAATGCGTATTGCGAAGAAGTTGGAGGCTGGCACAGTTGGCGTCAACTGTACCAGTCCCACGCAGGCCAAGGACATGCCATTTGGTGGGTACAAGACGAGTGGCGTTGGCAGGGAGGGAACTACAGTGAGTCTGAATAACTTCTTGGAGACGAAGACAGTGTTGGTCAAGTTGGAGGAGTTTTAGTATAATGGAGAGGTCTAGGATATTTCTTGATGATTATAAAACCACCACCCTCGCCTCCATCAAGAACTCCCAGTAGTGACATTCTTCCGGGTGATTTAATACATGTTTAGGTAACAAAGATATAACATAATACAACCCATACTACACAGCCTTTGCATAAGCATTTACCCACATCTTTGTTGATCTGGGTTTAGCAAGTGCTCCTCGCTCGATCAAGTCCATGTCATAGTCCGTCATCCCCTCCACCAATTCAAACCTGTCGAACTCCTGCAAAGTCCTTGCTGTGCACTTCATAATATGCATCCATGCTAGGCCTCTACCAATGCATCTGTAGGCCAAGTATGTTAGCCATAACCCTTCTCAACCTTTAAGTCGCAGTAATGCAGCACGTGAGATCTTACCCTCTTTGACCAGCCGAGAATGGAACAAAAGCCCGGTACATCCTATCCTTCTTTTCAGACGGCACGTTAAGCCAGCGCTCAGGCCTGAATTCAGCGGGATCTTCGAACACTCCCTCATAACGATGTATGGTGTACGGCTGAGCTGAGATGACGGTCTGTTTTTTGGCATGTTAGCTCTAACAGGAGTCGATCAAGGCTCGACTGCACAGGGATCTATCAAGCAGTATTGGGGAATTCCACCTACGTCTGGAGGATAAGAAACACCTTCGAATTGGAAGCCCGACTTCGGCACAACTCGTGGCATTGGTGCCGGTGCAGGAGGATAAACACGAAGAGTCTCGCGGATCACAGCATCTAGATAAGGGAGATTGGCTAAATCGGTACTCGAGTAACTCTTGCCGAGGCTACTCAGCTCTAGCCGTAGACGATGATCGACATCTGGATGTTTAATTAACATCCAGATAAGATATGTCAGGGTGATAGAAGTTGCTTCGGACCCAGCAACTCTGGTGACGTGACAGTCAGTATCGGCACCAGTTAGATTGGGTTCATATCGACTTACATGAAACCGTGGCCAGCAAGTGCGATAGACCAAGCTGAGTAGCCGTCTTTCGGCTCCCCAGTTGTTGGGTCCAAGAAGCCTGACATCAAAGATCCCTGCTTTTTTGACATGTCCTGCTTGAGATAATCCTCTACTCGCTCCTGGGAGTAAGAAAAAACTCGTTGAAGTCCGTAGTAGGCATCTTTCAGTTTATTAAAAGGCAGATATGGTATTAACGGTATAATTGGCGCAAAGGTGTTTTGCTGGAAGGGTTAGGAACTTGAGCAAAGAGGATGTGTATGTCTGGACTACTCACAAGTCCTATAAGCATAAAGGCGTTGTTAAAGTCAACCACGTATTGATGCTCTTTGCCTGATGTTACTTGGTCAAAGCTTTTGTTAAGGGCTAGATCTCCGATAACGTCTAACATAAAGAACTTACTTTGTGACGTGTCAGGACAGTCCAAGTTCAGGAACGGAGAGATAAACAACTTACAAAAGTCCAAATAGATCAACCTTCCCTCTTTGTTTGATAACCCCCATCAAGATATCAAGTTGCTCGTCAAACTTTGCTTCATAGTGCTTCATGTTACCCGGTGAAAACAAGGGCTGTAGATCGCGACGCTCTGCCAATGCTTGCTTATGATTGATGTAGTTAAATAGACCGGCATACTTTGGCCCGATGCCCGGCTGTATAGTTGCATAGAAATCCGACTTCAAGAAGCTGCTGCACTTTGTGACAAATACGTGGTGGAAAGCTTCAGGTGAAGCTACAGAAACCTGATTTGGCCCGATGCGCACAACGTTGCCGTGCTTCTCGTGCAATTCATGGATAACGCGAAATCGGTCATCTCGATGCAGGTGTTAGAGAAGCTTTGACGTCGGCATCTGCTGCGAGTTACTCACTTTTTAAAGAATGGTAAATTTCCCATGCATTGCTGGTGGCGGCGAGCCGAGGGCCAGGAAATTTGCGCAGGGGACTGAGATATAGACGATAAGTAACTCGGCAGAGGAAATCGATCAATTTGAAAAGCCCGATCGCCAGTGTCAAAGATGCAAAGACTCCGAGCCACTTGTCCAGGTGATGAATGTAGGCGTGCAAGTCAAGGCTTGAAATGGTAGAATAATCCATTGCTGACGGTATTCTCAGAATTCTGCAGAACCATGAATATTGCCGATTTGTATTGCTTGGGAGGTCAACTCTTAAATGACATTGACATTAGTTATTAGTGCTCTATAAAGTTGGGCATAATCATTCTGGATCATTCTGCTACTAGCGGGCACTACTCCGTAGGAATCGGTGCATCCCCTCACTTCCGTGTCGGTCCGGAAGTGAGGGGAGGTGGAGGCTCCCCCACAAGGATCGGATAGGTGGGGGGTCTGTGGGGAACCGGACACAACGGACTTGTCTATATTGTATTATAATGCTCACATTGCTCAATTGGCTATTTAGGCGATGGCTGAACGCCCTATTTGTTCTAAGAGCTCACAGTTGCACCAAGACCTAATATCCAGTATAGACATATGCAACAGGGCCTCAGTCACTGTAATTGCAAGTCAGACCATGGACCAACGAATCGAGAACGAGAAGCCTGCTCCACTCAAGATTATTATCTGCGGAGGAGGAATCGCTGGCTTCGCTGCTGCACTGCTCTTGCGTGAAGAATACGACGTTCTGATCCTTGAATCTTCATCATCCAACGAGGAGCTGGGTGCTGCCATTACTCTCTCCATTAATGCCACGAGACTTTTGAGAAGAAGCTTCGCGCGCGCAGGTTTCGACAAAGATCTAGCCCATTATGTTGAAGCGGAAAAGGTTCCGGAAAATCCTACCCCTTTCGCTGGTCGCGCTGTGCATTTCACTAACGCCTCAAAGTTCCAGGAACTCCATTGGAAGGACCTCTCAGTCCTCCTGGAATGGCCAATCAGTGCAGTCACCCAGAAGTACGGTGAGCCGTGGTGGTATTTCTCTCGCAAGGACGTCCACGCCGAACTCAAACGCGCTGCTCTCTCCGAAGATGGCTTAGGAACGACACCTCGCTTGCAGACAGGCGCCCACGTCGAAAGAGTCGACTCGAAAACTGGATCAGTCTTCCTCAAGTCCGGGGAGTCCTACAAGGCTGACTTGATCATCGGTGCGGACGGGATTCGGTCTGCGAGTGGCAATTCGGTGTTTGGCAAGCTCGAGACAACACCCGAGGGCCTGTCTGCATATCGCTGCATGATCCGCACAGAGGAGCTGAGGAAGAACCCGCAGACACAGGTTCTGACTGAAAGTGCAAAAGTGCTCATGGTGATTGGTCCCGATAGGAGAATCGTTGTGTACCCTTGCTCGAGCTGGGAGTGGATGAACTTTGTATGCATTTACCCGGACAGCAGCGACCGACGGCTTCAGTGGAGTAGTGAAGTCGAGGTACAAGACATGGTGGACAAATTCAAGGACTTTCATCCTTCCATAGTTACTGCCTTGTCGATGGCTTCTAATGCGGGAGTCTGGCAGCTGCGGCAGCGCGTGCCATTACCGACGCTGGTCAAGGATTGTTACGCCCTGGTAGGAGATGCAGCACATGCAATGGGTCCACGTACGTCTGCTCTGTTCCCTGGAATCACATAACCTATATGAGCACCCAATAACTTTCACTTCACAGATCAAGGCCAAGGCGCCTGTCAAGCCATCGAGGACGCAGAAGCTCTTAGAATAGCCTTGAGTGGTGCTTCGAGCGAGGATGTTGAATCCCGACTCAAGATATACGACGAGTTGCGCCTCCCGCGCATTACGAGGGTAATGGAGAACACGAAGAAAATGGCTCCACAGGCCACTGACTCGAAGAAGTTTGAGTTCAAGAGTTCACAGACATACAGTGACTACCACTGGGGCTACAAAGTGGCTGAGGAAGCGGTGGAACTGATGCGTGCCCATGGTTTGGCCCTGAAGATTCTCAACGACGAGACTGGGGAGATTGGATTTGAATGACGGTATATCGTAGTGAGATAACTAAAAATCTAACATGGACTTCTGTTTTGCTTTGTTAATACTTTTCTGATTCTCCGATACTCGCGAGAATGGATAAGTTCTTGAATATGTGATGATGGTTGAGCTAGTAAGAATTTCTATACATAAAGATATATCTCATCTTGACGAGAAGCACATTTCAATAAACGTTCTTGGGATAATAGGCGAAAGTAGCATGCAAAACCTTGACTGAGTCTGTCGTGGCTCATCTAAGGCCGTGCCATGATTATTCTCCTTGATTCGGCATTTTTGCTTGGCCATCGTACCTAGGCCTGACGGAAATCAACTTAGCACTATCCAGGGTGCAAATGACCTGTGGGTGCGGCCTTCCGTGTGGGCGATTGGATTGCCGGGCAAGGTGGAGGTCACCATCGGCTCCACTGGTGGACTATCCCGTCGATCCGGGGATGTCAGTGCGTGAACTTCCAGCAGCGCTGGTGCAACCTAAAGAAGCGCCCAGATCCTCCATCAGGCCAATGAGATTGTATACTAATAGCGGTGGAGCCTGGTCTGTAGAGAGTAGGTTGCTACGTAGAGTATCGGCCGATAACCGCATGGTTAATGCGGGATCATCGAGTGTACAGAATGTCCTTGTTACTCCTGGGTGAACAGGATGACTGAGGCCAGGTGTGCCATGCCCTAGTGTGCAGAATGCACGGGTATCGTCATTTTCCTCTCCATCTAGCATGAATAGAGTCGTGGAAGAGTTAACATCTGAACCACTGCGACTAATGTCACCAGAGATCACAATCTCAGCTTGTATTGAATTTTGGTCACCAAGTGCGCTGTAAGCCCAAAGGATAAGAGCAGCATGGTACGTCGCCACGGCGTAGAAGTTCTGCAGGGTCGTAGGCGGAAACTGGCGAGCCCTTCTGAGAACTTGGGCCGCGTGCCATAGCGCGAGTCGAGCGGCTGGTGATTGCCTCCACTCACTTACGACAGGCGCTACTCTCCTCGCCTCGCTTTCTCCTTCTCTACCCGAAAACCGTTGTATATAGGCCATGGGAGCATGAAGAGCCATCATGACGTACTCGAGCAACAGACGAATCTCGTGATGTGCGACGTGTCTCTCACAGTACATACGGATAGCGATCAGATCTTGGTACAGGTCCCGTTGCCGGCTCATAGACCATAAATCCATCCGGCGTCTTTTAGCCTCGGGGGCCGAAAGGAGGAGTGAGAATTGTTGTTGAAGGTCCCATACCTGATTTGCGAGAGCGTGGATAGCGGCAAAGCAACAGAGCTGTAGGTCAGTCTGTCCACGGCATGATTCGAGGACTGTGATATCAGCCAGAACCTCGGTGAGTAGGAGACGCCGCGATCCGCTAGTACAGCACAAGAACTCTTGTCTCCATTCTTTCGAGTCCTCTGCAAACCATACGCTGGGCGGGTATGGAACCGACATGTTCAATTCGGCATAGCTAATCGTCGGTGCTTGGAAATAAGCCATCGATACCTGAGAGTCATGGATGAAAGCGCGGATTGCCAGGCGCTTTAGTGACTCCCTCATGGACCAGGCCTTCCACACGGCATCAGGCTCTTCAGCCCCATATTCGAGACCTCCCGCAAACTCTTGATCGGGTGGCGAGGAGAAGGCCCCAGCCTGGAACAGCATGGTATATCCCGGCTGCATAAAGCTGCACGCAATCTCTGTTTTCCGCTTAAGGCCGCTCCAGGCTCCGACTTCCAAGGTCCTCAAGTACGCTTGCAGGGCCTGTAGCTCTCTCGTGGTGCTATTATCACTCTCGTATAGCTGTCCCATTGCTCTGCGAAGGATCTCATGCATGACGAGTCCTGTCACCTGAATCCGACGCTCCGGGACGATAACTGCGCCAGCGGCGATGATTCCAAGAAGTAATTCCGGCCGCGCGTGATAACAGGAGAATGTGCCTGGATGGATGCTCGGTACTAAAGACGCGCTCTCCTGGATGAAGAAGAACCGCACAAGGTCGTTTAGTAACTCGGCTGGTGGAAACGAGTGTATAGAAAAGTGAGATATCTTCATAGCGGTCACCAACACCAACAGGTGATCCCTGCATGCATCGTCCAGCGTGCTACCGATCATTCGTCCTGTCGAGGCTTTCATCAAAAGAGTAGTCCTTTCTCTGTTACTTCCTGCGCCCAGGTTGATGACGTCCTGGCCATGGAAGGAGTGCTGGAACCTAGAGGGATGCCATGACGTCCAGGCACAACGTTGGTAAGCTGCTGACCGGCTGCTAAATGACGGACCAAGAGAATGATTGTTGGTTAGCGTGGAATCTTCATTCTCGCCGGTTTTATCATGAGTAGCTACTGCAACATCAAAACTGGTCATGTCGCCGGATGCGCCGACAGTTAGATCCAAAAGTCCAGAATCGAACCATGAAAAGTCCACGTCCTCAAACATGGATGGTAGTAGGCAGATATCTCCAACATCAGCGCACTGCGACTCGATTCTTGTATCATTCGCAGTCCGATCCCGGTTTTCATTCCCCGTCATTACTTCTTGTTGATCTAAGGTTCCAGACTCTTGACTGGCTTCCGATGAACTGGCCTGTCTCTCTTGAGACCTCGTATTGATCAAATTCAAGTCAAAACTGGGATCCGAACATTCTATACCCTTCGCCTGACACCGTGTACAAGGCTTCAAGTCACTGCACTTGGCTTTCGCTCGTACACAAGCCTTGCAGGCTTGAGAAGCACGATCTATTCGCCTTGGGCCATGGGGTCTATCCAGGGCTCGAGCGTGAGCTGACTCATGCCGTTGAAGTAAATCAGCGCGATTGAAACCCTTGGGGCAGAGGCGACAGCGAAATTGGCGGTGATTTTGGTGAGCTTGGACATGTCGTCGAAGGTGGTCAGGTCTTTCATAAGATTTGCTGCATACGAGGCAGACGTGTTTATCGCTATGATGGGACATTTAACCTGCTGGTAGCGGAGGAGAATTTAACCAAGGACAAAATCGGGATCTGGAGGGGAGGACCTTTTTGAGTTTCATAGCCCCTCTAGTTAACTACGGGAATAGTGAGTGTGGGGATGTGGGCTCCCGAAGTGCGGGGGAGAAAACCGAGAACTATAAAAATATCCAGTGACGAGAGTTTAAGAGAGGTAACAGCCCCAGCGCACAAAGTTAAAGAATACCTATGGGGCATGAAAATATTCACAATTTGGAAAATCATCCTTGGCGATCTATGCTTCTGAAAGGCTCCTAGATGACGGACCAAGACACAAACTTTAGACATCAGACTTGGCGTCAAGTAATCACAAGCATAGTTGAATAGAACGTAAAAGACAAACAAGGATTTATTTGTATTACATCACAGTACCAAGACTGTCCATAGCTATGGTAGACCTGATCGGTTCCGCTCCTGACAAGGGTCAGAAGCTCTATATATACATATAAGGAGCTCTTCTCCTCCCCCATCTGGGATGAAATCAAGACCCTTTAACACCCTCTTATGTGTCACTCTGCTGTTCGCGCCACAAAGATAGATTAGCACCATGTTTCAAGATGCTCGTTCCATAAGGTGTCGCAAAGCTAGGATCAAACTCATCATAAACAATGCCTGTGCCCCGTGGGACGTGAGCCACATTCCGCCCTTCGCGAACATGAAAAGGAGAGGGGCCATCGCCATAAATGTATTCTTGAACCTCCTTATCAAGGCATATATAGCGGCCTTTGAAGCGTTGATTGTGTATCATAGAAATGCTGACCTTGACCCTTTGACTGGCGGGTCGATGTCTCCAGCCTAATTTGTCTCGAATATCGGCCAACATGGTAGCATGGTTTCCATGGTCCCTGACCAAGGAGAGAAAGCTGAGGTCGACAGATTTTAGTGTTGACGGAAGCTGGCCGAGAAAGGAAATAACATCATCCTGTTTGACTTGCAACCCGGAAAGCCCAAAGTGTCTTAGTTTTGCATTTGATAAGCTGCCAACGGGAAAGATATCAAAGAGTGATAGATAATTTTCCATATCGCAGAACCAAGAACCTAAATCATCGTTGATCTGCAAGACTACTTCCTCCAGGTCGGTTGCTTGGGCTAGAAGACTGGATACTCTGCCGTTCCTGTAAATATCCAGATCTTCAGCCTCAAAATTCGCGTGATACCCAGTTTTTAGGGATAAAACAAGGCGCCTGAAGCCCGGTCGTGCCAAAGTCTTGCAGAGATTATCATACTCTGCGTTTGGCTTGTCAAAAAGAGTGTAGTCGATCCCAGTGGGGAGTTTGTGGCTATGCACAACAAGTTCGGAGATTGAAATCTTGTCTGCGTAATCGGCTAGAGTCTTTGTAACGATGCAGAATCCTCGCCACTGTCTTCTCTCGTCGTCATTTTCCCATCCCTCTGGGCAATCTTCAGGGCAATGACCAAGCCCAAGAATGTCATCACATGGCCAGGCGCGAGGAATTGGATATACAAACCCAGATGGAAATGCTCGAATCATTGGTGTTTCGTAAAGTGGTATAAAGAGAAAACCGTGCGACGCTGGTGTAAGGGTGACTCTTCTGAGCTGTGGGAACCGTTGTATGGCATGCCGAAAAGCTTCTTCATCTGCGTTCGATGACAGCACATCCCTTTGTTGATTCAAGAGACCTGTATAATACGCCAGTGAGTCTCGAGTGGGTATCAAATTATCAACCTGCTTCTGTACTTCGTTGTAGCCCTGGTGCTCATTCTTTGTAATCATTCTGCCCTGAGTGAGACCAATGCTATCTTTGCAAAGTCGAACGAAATCCCTCGATATCTGTTCCTTGTCCTTGTTCGCATCACAGACATCAGAATCATTCTCATCCCCGCTATAGCCGCAGGGGCCATAGCCGTCTGTAATGGGAATTTTCCTCAGCACGGAGTCGTCCCATATAATCTCTTTCACGCGATGACGGAAAACGTCATGGTTGGCGACTGCGAGCAACACCTCAATGTTGCGTGGATTAGCAGAGATAAAAACCCGGTTGAGTCTCAAAGGCGACTTTTCTCCCAAGGTTCGACAAGTCAGACGTAAGCTTTTGATGTCGCGATTACAAAGCAGACCGCACAGACAACCAAGCAGCTCGTTTGGTAGTGCTTGTAGTGTAGGCGAGGGACCGTCGGACGAGCCCATGGTTGCAGTTGAAAGTCTTGGAAGATGTAAATGACAAATTCCCGAAGAGAGCTAAGCGGGGAAAAGAGAAGAATTTGTGGAGGTGGATATCTGTTTGTTCAGTGCAATGATGTTATCATGTCACAGACTTCGAGTGGTAAAAGAATCAACAGAACCTACTTGGGGGGCCCTTCATGTTTTGTACATGGCGCTGACTAATTACGAGGATATTAGGGGCCAAGGTTAGTGGGTAATGGGGTAAATTTAGTTTCCAAGTTCTAAGTTCTGTGTGGTGATACAAGCTCTCCGCCACAAGTCTCAACAACGAATCAGCTCTGGGACGATCTCTTTATCTGGGAATGTGTATGGACGCCGGGCTTCGCCGAAATACACTTTCGATGACTGTGGCAAACCAGCAGACGAATTTGGCAGAGCCCTGAACCATACATTCTTATGCACTCTTCATGTCTAATTCCGTAATCCTTCATTGGCGAACTGTGATAAGGTTCGAAGTTTAAAGGTGGTTTGGTTTGAGCTCTAACACACAAAGGCAGGCAAAGAACAAGTGTCAACATACATGGGCAATATAGTCATTGCCCACGATTGACAGTGAAAGCTTGTGAAGTCTCAGCGAAAGTATCAAGACCGTACACAGAGAGTCTCAATTAACTCCAGCTTTGGAAAGCAATATACCCATAGCCTCAACAAGGTTGAGGTTTCAAGAGGCTTCAGTTCAAAGACCCAAAGGCAAATGGCAGGCAATAGTCATATTCTCGATGGACTAGATTCGCATTATGGCTTCAAAGTATTGATTCTCGGTTGAGTCGGCAAGGTAATGACGATGATGAACAGATCGACTGTGGTTGGTTCAGCAAAGAACGTGCCGCGAACGGCTCACTTACATACGATAACCAGACTTTCCCAGACGGAATTTCGCCCTTGAGCAAGTATGCAATTAGCCAAGGAATGCAACGGGGCATGTACACGGGTGCGACACCTTACCAGTGCATGTTATGTGGAGGACTGGCCAGCGTCTCAATACCATGAGAAGGCTGATGTATTACAGTTTGCTGGATGGAACACAGTCTATGTCAAAGCTGATAACTGCTTCGCGCCGGACGACACGCTCATCCAGCGATATACCAACTTGTCAAATGCACTTAGGGATGTTGGGATCGATGGCATGATGGTAAGTGAGTGGGGGCTGCAAGCCAATGGAGACATTGACCCGGCCGTGTAGACAAGGCCCATTGCTATGTCATGGCGTATGGCTGCTGATATTGCTCGAGGCTGGGACTCTGTCTTCCGTATCACCAACGAAGCCATTCACGTCATCCTCCAGGGTAATTCTGGACCGGGTCACTACGGCGATATGGACCTGTTGGAGGTTGGAAACCCGGGGATGACCCAGTCCCAGCAAGCGACTCATTTCGCTATCTGGGCAATGTTCAAGAGTGCCCTTATGATCAGCACCAATGTGGTCGATATGCCATCTGAGACTCAGTCCATTCTCAACAATACTGGCCTCATCGCCATCAACCAGGATGACCTTGGAGCACCCGTGCGCCTTATCCAGCGGTACCCTGACTACGATGTCTACACTGGTCCCTTGTCTGGTGATGATATGGCCGTACTCATCGTGGACCAGTCTGGGAACGGCGGTAATTACTACCTCGACTTTAACTCTCTCAACGTTTCCCGTGCCGATATCCATGACCTGATCGCGAACCGAGAATGACATTACTTTAGCAACTGGTATGCGAAACTGCAGCCGTACGGCTCGTCTGCGCTGCGCTTGACCAATATCCAAGCATACACTCCTCCAGCTGTTACATACAACTACATTAAGGGTAGCTCGGACGCCCTTGACAACGGTGCAAAACTTGTAGACTGCTCTGCTTGCTCGAGTGGCCAGGCTGCTGGATACGTCGGTGGCGGGCAGAGCGACGGTGGCGGCAGCGTCACATTCACCGACATCAAGACGTCTCAAGCCACGCAGAACGTCAAGATTGACTACATCAACTCCGAGATCATCTATCCCAACGAGTCTGGTCCCAACACCAGTGGCTACGCTCCGAACATTTTAAGTATCTCTGTCTTAGCCTAGTCTGTTTCTTAGATATAGGATAGATACTTAGAAGTTGGGCTGTAAAGTTGTTACTTAGAAGAACATACACTACTCAGGCTTCGGATACGTTATGGGGTGTCCAAATTTATTTATATTTCTCGGTATTGAACTCATACTCGGCTGCAATCATATGACCATGGGCTCCGTTTCAACTGTTTAGTTCATTACCCTTGCCTTAGAACTAATATTCACCATTGCAGACATATACAACTCAGTAGGCGATGCCCCTGCACACACGTATAAATTAGAGACTGTTTATTCACATTTAAAAATGCTTTGCCGAAACCTTAACCAAGCATCCCAGAAACTATCCAGAGATCAGCTCGCTGCAGCAGCCACTCATCCAGTTGCTGGTCACACTTTCGATTCGGTTACACACGGGGTTCCTAAAGACGTTCTTGAAGGTATAAATAAAATCAAGCTACGGATAGGTAACACCTTGCCTGAGTTGTATGACGTGTACTCTACTCTCCAAGAGGTTATCGAGAGCTGCGACCAGGACTCCACCGTCATTCTTTCTCTCGTCTCGAAGCTGAACTTGGAAAACAGTGCTGGATCTTTAACCAAAACCCTAAAATTGGCAATAAAATTAATCTGGAAGACGGATGAAATCCAGAGACTGGACGAAAGGTTCAAGCGGTCGCAGGCTATTTTGATCCCTATCATGGCGCGAATATCCAAGTATGTGTAAGCCAGGTCAACACCGCGCATGCAACAGCCTAACGTGTATTAGCATCTATCAGGTTCAACATTCTCGAGAGTTGACAGTACTGCGGAATGAGACTCAGGCTCTGGGAGCAAGATGCTCCCAGCAGCTCTCGGATCTGCAAAGCTCATTTAGAAATATTGAACAGGGGATTAAATATTAGCTCTGTGATGAACCATTCATAGATAGATAGAATCACCAACTTGAAGTTGATGATTCGCCAGTCTTCACTATCTGAGGCAAGGCTACGCAAGGAGCTTGATATCATGCGACTACTGACCTTCAGGACGATAAACGCCTGTCATGACGCTATATGTGATGCACACCACGAAACATTTGCTTGGGCCTTTAGAGCTCTAAGAGATGAACAAGCGAATATGAGTTCAAAGCAATGAGAGTCTCAGAGGAAACTTCTAAACTAGCTTGAGCATGAAAGTGGAGTATTCTGGGTTTCTGGAAAGCCTGGGTCGGGCAAGTCAACCTTTCTGAAGTTCGTTGCAGGTCATCACAGGACAATGAAAGCACTTTCACGATGGGCGCATCCAGGTCGAGCCATTATTTCTAGTTGCTCCTTCTGGAATTCGGGGCCCGGCATGCAGAAGTCACTGGTCGGCCTTCTACAGACACTTCTATGCGATGCGTTTAGGTCCTGTCTATAGTTGATTGAAACAGCGTATCCTTCTAGGTGGTCTGAAGATATACCTCGAGAACAGAAGTGGATAGAGATCGAGCTACGGGATACCATGTCACGCATTTCGGAGCGAAAAGACGCCAATTTCAGGTTCTGCTTCTTCATTGACGGACTGGACGAATACGAGAGCGTCAACGGCGATCACAGCGACTTCTGCGAGTACCTTACGACGATATTATGCAGTCCATATATCAAGATTTGCTTGTCCAGCAGACCCTGTAATGAGTTTAACGACGCCTTTGGCCAAGATCCAGCGTCTGGTATCTTCATTCATGAGCTAACAAGAGACGATATATTGGTGTACACCCAGGATAGGCTTCAAAGCACCCACGTTGCAAACTTTTGGAGTCTCAGACCAATAAAGCCGTAAACCTGGCCAGAATAGTTGCGATAAGAGCGCACGGAGTCTTTCTTTGCCTTTTTCTCGTGACAAGGCTCCTCAGGGAGGGTCGAAGCAACGATGATAGCTTCACTGACCTGGAGAAGAGACTTTTGAGCATAGCAGCCGAGTTAGAAACATTCTTCAGGCAGACTTTGGAGTCTGTTCCACGCTTCTACCATGATAAAATGGCTGGTTCACTCCGAGTGGCACTGCGTGCAAGAGAGCTGCTAGACTCCATGATATACAGCTTTGTCGGTGATGAATACGAAGACCCAAATTGTTTCCGACATTATTTTAACCAAAAAAGCGACATGAATTCAGATGAGACCCAGAACCATTTGGTATCACGACAGAAACAGATTGCTCGTCGACTTAAGGGATGGTGTCGCGGGCTGTTTGACAAGCAAATGGGAAAGGTCCAATTCCTCTATCGAACGGTAGGGGAGTTTCTTAGAACTCGAGAAATGTCATATTTCCTGAAACCCAAACTTCCAGCGTATTTCAACAGTAGAATTTCGATACTAAAAGCTTATCTGGCATGGCTCGATTTGTCCAGTATTGAGGGCGGGGATTCCATGCTATTTGAAGACGTTGTTATAGAGCATCTCGCTTTGCCCAAAAGTCCATTGTATCTTGGACTTACATCCGCTCTTGAATATGCTTCTTGCCTTGAACTCGAGGATAATGTCCCCAAACCGTATCTGGACTCGCTTATCGACGAAATGGATGTTAGGCTATCAAGAATGGTCAGGGTTATGAAACCACGGCTTGTCATGCATGTCCTAGAGACATTTGAACATGTTTCTGGATTGGTTCGAATGACCGCTCTCGACCTACCTTTGATCAGTTATCTCTCTAGAAAGCTTTCCAAAGAACCAAGCCTTCTCTCCGTCTTCGGCCAGTCACCAATATCCACTGTGCTATGGACCCCAACCCTGTCACACATAACATGGCGGACTGAAAGCCGCGAAAAGCTCAAGTGCGTGTTCAAGTCTGGATCAAACCCAAACGAACTGATCGTGGGATCGATGCATATGGTAACTGTATGGAAGAAGTTCTTGTCAGAGATTCTTCCACAAGGCTTCCTGACAGGATGGACGAGCGCTGGCCCCAAGTTCCAAGACGCGACCGAGCATAGCCTGGTGCAAGTATTCATAGACCTTGTTGCCAATATTCAAAGCAAGATCTGGCTAGACTCTGTTCACGCTGTGTCTGCCTTCTCTTTATTTGTGGCTGCTAGTTTCGACCTTGAATGGAACTAACAAGCCGAAGAAATGTACTTCCAAGCACTCGACTATTTCATACAAGGAGGGGCAACACTTGTCAACAGTCAGAGCTCTCTCGATGAACTTCGATCGTCTGGCATGGACCAAACTCTCCTCGAGGTCTCCATGATCGACTTTGCCGAGTTTAATTCCTTCCCCGGAACAACTACTATTAGATCTACCCAGCGGCACTACGAGCTTATCCTTGGCCAATTCGAAGAGAATTTGCGACTAGTTGACTCCTTCAAAACTTGGCGTTCCGTGCGTCTGAAACGATGCAGAACAGTTGACTTCGATAGATATGGAAATGAGGCAAAATGGAGATTGCGTGGAGATTAATGGCAGACTCGGGCTGGGTTATTGATCAGTTGATTAATTGATGTCATTATAGGCTTTGATATCAATAAAATCCATATTTAATTGACAGATTAGTAATCCGAATTCCTTATTCCTGTAAAGAATTCTAAAGTATGCAAAACGTCTAACCCTGCTAGGTGCCTGCTTTTACTATGGGCTCGTAAAACATCACAAACACCTTAAACCTTATAATAAATATTATAAACTATCCTGCCTAGATAAGGTTAAGTTGCAATGATAGGCAATATCTAAATTAAAGCATACTTATAGACCCACGCGTAGGTACTAGCTCAAGGCTTTAGAGCATGCAAGAGAGTATAGAAATAATAGATCTACAGAGTAAAACATTGAATAGGTATAAAATAAAATTAATAATTATTAAATACAAATAGAAACTTGAAATTATCTTGGTTATGTATTCGAGTTCTTACAGAGGTTAAAATGCATTAACATAGATGAATTAGTAGTTGTAAACCCATATACTGCTTGTTTAACGGATATGAGACTTTCTGGGCCATGATCATGTCTATAGGTGGCATAATCAGGATTGCTTAGAATCTTTTCGAAAGTTTGAAAAGCCTCATGAGAAAGAGGATTCCCCATGCGGATACCACTTATCTCGGGTTCTAATAAAAAGCATCCGAGCTCACAGTAGTGCCATCGAGGTACAACATAAAAATCCCTTTTTGTAGTCGTGACGGCGAAAACAATCATTTCTGTCCTCCCTTCTGCCATGGTAAAGTCGACGATTGTGGCCCCGGCGAAGCCACCATTCGTTTGAGTCATTCTTCGCAGCCAGTTGGGACTAGGTTCCTGGCGACATTCCACAGGGCATATCGTAAGTATGCTGTCAACCCGGGAGAACCGGTTTGGTGGAAAAGTTTGAATTTTACTGAATTTACATCTGTCAGACTGGCGGCCTAGGTTGCCGAAAGATAGTAATGCACCGGTTTTACATTGCATTTGGGTACTGAGCGATGGCGGCCTCGTGCTCTCTGAGTCAACATGTTGTGCTGGAGTGAACATTTCTGTAAGTGGAAAGCCCTTATAAACCATTCCAGGAGCTAGGAGAATGGGGACGTCTGGGTAGGAGGCTCGAGTAAAGATGCCTGTGAGGGGTTCTTTTTGCATAGCTATTCCAACATTGCTGTTGTCCCATCCGAGCGCGACATTGAGAATCGCAACGTACGAGGACCAGCATTGAATCAGAGGAAGCCGAATAGAGAGACCCGAGTTAGCAATAGCGTAAGGAGATGGCTTCACGGCGTGTGGGTGACGCCTATGACCCGAAGCTTCTAGAAAGCCATGTGGCCTAGGAGCAAGAAGACTGCCCTGGTTTTTGCCCATGGCCCATGACCAACAGAAGAGTGAGTGGTCGTCTGATGTTTTCAGAATCTCTTCTTGGAGTCTAGAGAAGGCTCTGGGTCCTTCACCGTATACGAGAGGCATGTGAATACCAAATATGCCCAGCATGCAGTACGCCATGTCTTCAATCCTTGTTGTTTCACGGCGGGACAACCAAGACATTCTTTCAGCTATCGACGCTTCATGGCATACCGGGCTTCGAACTTGTGACCAATCTTGTTGAGTGGTGGTCCCCGTCTTTGAATAAGACCTTAGATACTTGATACCTATGCCTGTGGCCTCGGCAATGTCGCAAACGAGACTAGACCTGGTACCAATTCGTGACCAGTCAGCTGCATAGAAGACCACGCAATCAGGGGCTAGTAGCTCTTGAAGTGTCCACCCCCTCTTGAACCAGCGACTCTGCCGGAACTCCTTCGCATAAGATAGCGGCTTGAACGTCGGAACATCTGACAGATAGGCGTAACAAATATCTGCCTTGGAGTACCAGGCAAACATGGAGTTGATAGCTTCTGTAAGCTCGGCTGAGCTGGATTTATCGATGCAGTTGGTATCAACCCATATGTATGCGTAGTCATCATGTCTTGCTTGCTCACAGGCCTCAATAATCTTGGTAAATCCCGACTTGTGAATCACTGATGTTGGGTCTGCCCAATCCTGGAATGTAACCTCCTCTTGCCCCCAAGTATGTGAAAGAATTGCATACTTTGGAACTTTGCTGCCGTAGAACTCCTCAAAAGCTCGGGTGCGAGTATTTATGAGCCTCATTCTATTGTGAAGTGCAGTCAAATCAGGCTTTCAGTGGATAGTAGCGATGCAATCCAGAGGAAGAAGTAGCTCTATACGGATGGGGCGTGTTGCGGGGTCATTGTTGTTCTTTAACTCGGATATATGGCCAAGTATTGCATATCCGCTACAAGAGATAGGAGGTACCCAGTATGCAATCAATACGGTAATAATGCCTAAATGACTATAAGAGCTAAAAGTACTTTACTAAACATCATATCAAGATAAGGGAAAAGAATTATATCTAGTTAGAGATAAGTAACTTGATCCATGATGGACATTCTTTATAATCTTTAAGCAATAGCTGTGAGCTTCTAGGCCTCTTGCTATGAGCCGGAATTCAGGTATTTAAATTTAAGAACTTTCCTCGGTCTTTGTCTAAATTTTATCTAAAGTAAAAGTTTAGAACCTTTAAACTTTACGCCGCCTGGTATGTACAAGACGTATTTAAAGTCTTATTTTAATAGGTTACCAGTTTCTCCGCGGTCTGAAGCATGATCTGAATCTCTCTGCAAGACGACTGGAAACCCTGATAGCCATGAGGCAGCATGTCTGCGAAAGTTTCTGATTGCTGTGATCCTTATTAGAGCGAAATGCACCAACGGTATTTTCCAAAAACAACGTCATCGTCTGGCTCAGATTCAAAAAGTGACAATCGGGCTCGGTTGTGGAGGGCTCTGCGATATGGACCACCTACTCATTGTTTAGTCAAATAAGGCCAACTTATACAGACTCTGTAAGGAACGGAACTTGCCTTTTTCTGCCATCGTAAGGACAACTATACCAGAGTAGTTATCTATTGCTTGGAGAATGATCGAGGCAATCGAACTACCCAACAAAGATGGTGTTTGCAGTTGACCGAACAAAAGGTCACAGTCATCCAAAAGAATAACTGAGGCGGATTAGCTGAAACGAAAACCAGGGTCTGACAGAGTCGAAATGGGATATATACCTGCATCCCAGATATCACCAAGATAGAACGCCTCTTTGATATTATTCTCAACTTGATCAAGCTCTATACCGACTTCATAAGGCGTTAATCGATACAATGGCTTCTTTGCTAATTGGGCAAGGGCCTCCGCGGCGAATGTCTTGCCGCTTCCTTGTTTACCACAAAACAGGATTAGCCTACCCCGGTCTCGGCCTGCTTCGACATCAACAGATTCGTTGTTCTCGGGCAGAAGCGTCCTGAGGATTTTCTTATCACGCCCTGAGATGACTAGCCTATCAAACAAGTCCTCGCTCCAGACTATATCAGTCGCGTATTCTAGAGCAAGTTTTCCTGTGAAGGTGCTGTCAGTGTGGTCCTTGCGTTAATTGAAGTCGGAAACACCAACGCCACTTCTTGTCGTGGAATCCGAAACCATATGTTGTGGGCGGCAGTAGAAGGGTAAAGCTGCCAGCCGGAGGTGACTCTGACTCGGTGACTTCCAAAGGTAGGTACTCTTCAACATGCTCGGTAGCCACATTCTCAATTGTGTTTAGTCTGTGGAAACGACGGTAGGTTTCGATATCAACCATATATTGACCATTTACCTACACAGCAGAGTAAGTACATAATCATTATAATAATTAGGTCTTAATTACCATACGATAATCCAGAACCTGGTTTGGGGCATTGTAAAGAACCAATCTTGGTTTTCGAAGCTGCCAGAAAAACTCCCCACGCTTTCTAAGACAATGCTCAACTTGTTGATCGAATCTTAGAGGAAAGATAGCGAGCGACTTGATTGGGACCATGTCTACCTCCGCGGCATGCTTTGGCCAGGGTATAGTGACAGTCCTTTTGAATTTTGCAAAACGGCCATTGAAATTCCACAGTTCGCATTCTAACCGTATTGGATTCGAACCAGGGAGAGGAGGATATTTTGAAACCATGGCGATATGGTTCCCCTCTTCAACAGTGACTAGTATCTCTCTCGGCCCGAATAGCTTGTGAAAGTGTTTCCTGCTTACAAGCCCTTCGCCAAGAAAGAGGTTCTCGGCTTCTTGATAGTCGGGGCGAAATTCTTTGTCCAGGTACTCAAGAAGGAGATTGAGGTCTTTGCTTTGACGCTCTGGTAAGGAGGGAATGTAGTCGCGCAGCAGATTCCGAGTGTGATAGAAATGAAGGTATGGTGCCACCATATTATGTTCTCGTTTCCAGCCCAGTAACAATGACTCGTCCATAGAGTCTTTCTGGGTGTCTGCTTCCTTGACTGCGTCTATTGCGTTATTTAAATCGTCCGATACAATTTCCATATACTCCCCTTCAGCTACAGCACTGTAAGCATCGCTGGGCAGACATAATTGAGAACTCAGGTAAGGTGGCTCAAAGCTGGCTGAAGCCTCTCGTAAGGCCTCAAATAGTGCGTTGTGGTATTCGAGACAGTTGTAGGTGCGGTGTATAATGAACGAAATAGTAGGATCCTTTTTGGCACGCTTCTGGGAATCCTCATCCGGGATCCGACCCCTGGGGGGGCTTCTATTATTATCGCCGGAAAGCAGACGTGGGACGTCTAGATATGACGAAACAGCAGGATGGCTAGAATGGGCTGGAGTTGATCCAGGGCATTCCACTCGATGGATAACCAAATACCGAGGTATTGAGGCGCTGGGCTGAGACGACATAGCCTGAGCACTACTAGAGATTTTATCAACGTTATTTTCCGCCAGATCGACGTTGGAAAAGTTGCAATACATATTATTGAGAAGCCAGACTTGAAACCATCGAAGGTAATCAGGTACTTTAGAGGAACAAATCACATTGCGCCACGTCAGGACAAAGAGGAGGATCCTTGGGCCTGCTATACGGTTTACTTATTATGCTATAATATGCAATATGTAGATAGGTATTTCCTTTACAAAACACCATAACCATCGGCCATTTTGATTTATTACAAGTAACATGGACAGATAGATAATCTGTATGAATTAGTGTAATACAACAGACAGCATCGAAGCACAGCGAGGACCGGGATCTTTGTGAGATGATAGAAGATACTGTAGTTGAAGCGATTTGACAGCGACGCCCGCACATTAACAAAAGTAATTAGTATCGCATACTTGGGTCTCGAGTTCTAGTCTAACCGAAAGTCCGCAGTATTTGGCCGTCGGCATCTGGAGATGAGACGAGTAGTGCTGTAGATGTTCAAAAACAAAGCCGCCCGATACCAACCGTGTCTACAGCAGTGCATTTCTAGGTTTAGGATATAGAGTTTGACATTTGTGGCCGAAAGATCTATGTTATTGTGTTGCCTTGTTAAGAAATGGCTTGGATATTGTGTACTTTGTTTGTAGTTAAATGCTATGACCGTTCTGTTATTCATTTTGATGTGAGAAGCTAGATGTGATCAAAAGGCGTTTCTGTCCATGCATAATGCGCACTAAATAGTGAATGTGAGTCATTGCTAAACAGGGTGTGCTTTATTAATCCTTTCCTGTTGTCTATAATCTAGACTTATCCTCAGTAATGGTTCAAACCATTAGATCCTCTACACACATTGAAAGCTAATGGTTGGAACAGCTGGGGATTGTTAGCTGACACAGCCTCGCTGGAGGCCTCGGATATTAAATCTGTGTGCGGCCAATGCAAAGTCATCATATCTGTCCCCCAGATCGGCGCTGAAAAGTCCATATAGAAACCATCGACCCAGTGCTGTGATGAGGTATTCAGGATGTCACTACCAACACAGTGATCAATGGATGTCTCCGAACCATCTGTAAACGTATCGACATAATGTTCCGGTGGCGATTGCTCAGCTTGGCAAGGTGTGGGTAACCCGGTATCCGGTACCACGGCCTCCTGCTTGAGGACTTGAACTTCATTTTCGTTCTTGTGTCGACTGGGACTCTCTTCCGATTTTTCTTCATCCTCTAAAACCATGGAAGGTGTTGGTGACTCGGCTTCAGTGCTTGGTAGCGTGTAACCTAGTTTATGAACAATATCGTGAACTATGAGCTCACCACGATCGTCTAACTCAGGTTCATCAAAGTCCCATGTGTCTCCATTGCGCACCATCAGGTAAAGCCTTTGAATAGTAGCTTTGAGAGCAGAGTCCGTTGTCTGAGACATTTCTGTATATCTGATTTCACAATCAGTAACGTGGGCCTTTTATGACTCCGAGATACATACCCTGACGACAGTCGCCTAAAATCTTTCTTGGGAGCGTTTTCGGTGGTGCAGACAAAGCCATCGCGCTGGCACCTTGTACAGGGCGGGAATCCACTGCACTTTGTGATGTGAGTCAATGTTCTTAGGCCGGGTGAATAATACACACCTTGGTCTTTCTTAATCGACATCTATCACAGGCTCTTAGCACTTTCTTGCGTCGATCGTTGGTGCTAAAGCATTGCGTGCGACGCTGAATGGATATGGTATGCGAGAGTGCATACCCAGGAGGGCCGGAAAGGCGGTCTGCCATTGGAAGAGAATGGGTGATAGTTGTTTCAATATTGTGACCTTAGTGGAAAGGATCAAGTCTGGGTGTCTTCGATGAGGGAGTGAGTCGGTGACATATCTGTACATGCAGTACGAGATTGCTATATGGAAACAGCAGATGTTAGCAGCTTTTATATACTTGAAATGGAAAACTTACAATATAAGTAAGAGACATACGCTTTCTTGTGTTATAATCGTGAGTTGTTGAGCAAACCGGTGGCGACTAGTCCTCGTCAAGGATCCAGTAATGAAGTTTATAGCTTTTAAATAAATAAACTTTTACAGCACGGCACATTCTTGTAAGTATAGTGAAGATCTTGGTGGTCAGTTGTTATACATTATTATTCGATAACCCATGCTTTTACTGATTTTGAGGCGCAACGTTACAATATGGCGTCTATGGCTTTCTGACTGCCGAAAGCTAGTGATAATCTGGCCGTTAGATCGGCGTTGATGTTTGGTTTGGTATGTATCAACCTAAAACACTACCTAAAAGGATCACAAAGCACGGCAGAGGACAATGCGGAGAAATTATCGTTACTGCATGCAGTATTGTATGACGTAGTGAAAAGTATGTCTTATTGATCTTCTTCACCACTAACCCAAACGGTCTAGCTCAACCTTCTCAGCCGTGTCGCACAAAAGTCCCTTGACTTAACCGAAATGCGTCGCAAACCAATCCAAAGCCTGTTTTTCTGCCTCCTTGCTCTGTTGAAAAAGATTCTCGTTCTTCTCAACCACCCGCACGCAGAATCCGTTCCCGGCTCCAGGATATACCACCACCTCTGTAGGGGTGTTCAGATCCTTCCAAGCCTCTTTCATCACATTGACCTGAGACATGGATGTGACAAATATCCCAGTCTCCGAGGACAACAGAAACAGGCTTGAAAATTGACTCTACATCTTCAGGCAGCGACATGCCGCTTGGATGGCCTATATAAACAACATCAATAAGCGGCATGCCTTCTTTGGTAATAGATTCTGGATGCGCCAGAGTTAATATGGGTTTACCGCCCCAGCAGGACCCTGCCACTCCGATGCGTCGCTGAGGACCCTCGTGCAAACGGAGGGCCTCGAAAAAGGACCGAGTTCTGGGCCATGAAGCTGCCAAGCCGCTACAGTAGAGGAAGGGCGCCATTCCGTATATGGTCTGCGCGAGGTCCCAGCTATACCGTGTTAGTCTATTATCTGTTAAAGCTATCAGAGTCACCCACGGCTTCCATATCTAGCTCCAACTTGGAGTTGTATCAGTCAGCGGACTCACGATGTCCTGCAGAACCAGTCAGTACTGTCACAAAATACTAAGTGCCGACGTACAAGAAGCCATATAGGAGCCGGTCTGCCAACCATGAAATCTGGAAGGTAGACCAAGAAATAGCCATTCAGGGCATATTGATCAGCAAGAAGCCTGTTGTTTATAAACTCCCATCCAAATGTATCAGGAACGATAACGATGCCTTTGACTGGCTTATCATCTGGTGGAGAAGCAACATAGGTTGGTCGTCCAAACATTTCTTGGACTTCTCCAATAGGCTGTCCACCATGGCTGTGGCCTTTAAAACACTCGGAGCAAGACATCGTGTAGGCTAAACACTGTGATGTAGATTCTTAGTATAATAATTGTAAAGATAAAAGACTCTGGTTAAGAAGCGATGTGAAATTGAGGTTTACAGCAATACTTATACTGTATCTATAATTTCGAATAGGTATATAAGGTTAACTCCGCCGCTAAGCCTAATGTTAATATCTCCATCGGAATCCAGTTGCTATTTCCATGGCCTTTCCGAAAAATCAGACTCTGTTTGGCATGGGGTTCATAGTTTCATATCAATAGCTTTTTGGTTGAGGGCAAGGAATGGAACGCCTTAGCCCCCGTAACTTTTCTGACTATGCGTTCTATCTGTTGGGGCTGTGGCAGCATGATAATTCTCACTAGTGTCCCCTACATAGCCAAGCTTACCAGCGCCATTCATTATGCTCTGTCGCGAGTTCTCATCGTATGTAGGGTAGGGCTAGGTAGTCGATCTCTTGACTCAGGAGCATCTGGTCAGTTGAACATGTGCCCCACAAGGGCCCACTTATCTTTGACACAAGGGCGCACTAACTTATCTCTTCCGCATCGAGTCTATCGACCCATTATAGCGCCTCAAGCAACTAGGCTGGTGCTTGATTTTCACCTTTACCCTCCCCACCATCTCCATGCCATGTATTCACATGTATCCGTATGAGAACAGTCCTTAACAACAACTTGACCCCAGTGATTAGTCAACTACACACCGTTGCGAACCAAACCCCACCCAGCGCCTAGACCGAGCGCCCTGGCGTTGTCTGCCGACCTTTGCCGTCACATCAACACATAGGGTGTCCGGCCCCAGGAGAACGAAACGTTCGGCCACCAGGATAAGACCCCGGATTTGCTCGGTAACGTCTTTATTTGTCTGCTGCTTTAGGAAATCGAGATGCCTGCTGGTCCGGAAGGGGGCATGCTTGTACCCCATTGCGATGACGATGATTTGAGCTTCTGGTGCCGTCAGCTTTTCAATGATGACCATCACCAGTCCGTCCTCCCAGATGACCTTTCACTTGGTTCCTTACCTGACGACCTGTTGTCTTTCAATTCATCATGGCCTGCCATTGGCGAGTACGCTGATCTTACAACTCACGACAGTCATCTTCCCTCCAGTCTTCCTCCAGTCTCCTCCTTTCAACCCCCCCAGCATCAACCTGATGCGCACTCTTCTGCCGAGAGAGGTCATCCAGCCTACGAAACCCTGCCCCCTAAAAACAGAACTCGTTTCTCCAAGGAGGTGCTCAAGGTTCTTAAAGACTGGCTCAGCTCTCACAGCAATCATCCCTATCTCGACGAGGAAGACAGGGAAATGCTACAGCTTCAGACCGGCCTTAATAAAACCCAAATCTCTAATTGGCTTACTAATGCTCGCCGTCGACGCAAGGTCCAACGACCCCGGTCTACCTCTCCTTATATCCGCAACACCTGGACCGGACCTATCGACATTCCCCGGCGTCCAGATACACCTGCCTTTCACAACGATTCAGGCAACCTGAACCCCCTCGAGCGTTGGGTTGACTCACCTCCCGAAAACGAACCCGCCTCAGTCACAGCCATCGCTAAGGCCGTCGCCTTGAACTCAAAGATATCCTCAGGGCAGAACAGCCCACGCTCCTTTGCTTCCACCGATGACGGATCTAACCCGTCAGTCTATAATGCCTCTTCTGCTAGTAGTGCTGGTACTTCAAGCGGTGCCTCCTTCGGCTCCATGACGAGGCAGCGTGGCCGCCGTCGAAGAAGACCCGTTCCCAAGCGCAAGGAGAAACCCTCTTCGGCCGTGGCCCTTAAGAAGTTCCAGTGTACGTTCTGCACAGACACCTTTGGGACCAAGTACGACTGGCAGAGACATGAGAAGTCACTCCACCTCTCATTAGAAAGGTGGATGTGTGCCCCCAATGGCCCTCGGGTCCTCAATCCCCAGAGCAACCAGAGCTGCTGTGCCTTCTGCGGCGAAGTTGAGCCTAGCGATGATCACGTCGAAAGCCATAACCTCTTGGCCTGTATGGAGAGGCGGCCTGAAGACAGGATGTTTTATCGCAAGGATCACCTGAATCAACATCTAAGGCTTATGCACAACGTCAAATTTCTTGACTGGAGTATGAAGTCCTGGAAGGTCACTGGACCTGATATACGGTCGCGCTGTGGGTTTTGCGGTATAGCCATGTCGAACTGGTCAGCTCGAGTGGACCATCTTGGGGAACATTTTAGGAAGGGCGCTACGATGGCTTCCTGGAGGGGAGACTGGGGCTTCGAAGCTCCAGTGCTCAAGATGGTTGAAAACTTCATTCCTCCGTGTAAGCCCCCAAAATCCCACATTAAATCGATTGAAGAGTATTTGGCCACGCAGTCTAACTCGACCGTATCAAAACTGACGTTGTGTAATTATACAGATTTGATCGAGAATGATCGCCGCTCTCCGTTCCCTTATATCGCAACCGCCGCGAAAGCCGAGACCCCCGAGAGCTCGTATGAGTTAATCAATCAGAAGCTAGATCATTTTACAACCAACCACCAAGAGCCAATAATGACGGAGTCGCGACGCCGGGAGTTGAATGAAATAGCAAGAAAGCAGCCCTGCTCCGAAATGGTTGCAGGAAAAACAGGAGCGTTCTTCTTGACCGACGTCAACTGTTACCGACGCCTGAATCGCGAGTTAACTCGCTTCGTCACTTCCATCATGTCACTTAACAATCCGAACTGTCATGTACCCACCGATGCCGAGATTCAGCATCAGGCTCGGTGCATAATCTTCGATGAGTCAGTGCCATGTTCATTCCTTTTATGATCGGAATATGCTGACCACGTCCCAGCGACGACCCATGGAACCAGACCGCTGCCGACAACGCCGAGTGGCTGTTGCGATTCAAGCGTGATGTTGGTATCTTGCCTCCCGGGACTGGTCTTCCGCTGGACATCAATTCCTGGAGCATCACCGACGGCGGCACAGGTTTCGCTCCTCCATTCGCCTTCCCCAACAAGAGAATGCTGCACGATACTTCATCCTCACCGGCCTCGTCCAGCGCAACCACGACGTCTCACAGCTCTGCAAAGGTTGAAATATTCGTCGGGAATGACGAAGCGCCCTTCGAGACCAATCAGGCTTTGTTGGACGGGTATATCGAGACCTTTTCATCTCGCTACGACCGCCCCGCTACAGTATTTTGCTCGCGCGAGCTCGAGAGCGGCCTCGTTACCTTCGTCGAGGGAGAGATAGCACGTGGTGCCGGCTTCCCTTCGGATGAGGCAATGAGGTTGCGTGGCCGCGAGATTTTGGGCTGTGATAAGACGGCGGCTGATGATTCTGATCTGCTCGCAAGGTTCAAGGCGTGGATAATGGAACTACGCCATCAGCAGCCGGTGGCCATGCCCTGTGATCTCAATATCAACCTGAATGACGCGGCAATAGATAGCATGTTGGCTGATGCTAACTTCGATATGATTTTGACATAATTCTAGACATTTCTTATCCCATTCACGCGCCGAGCCTTGAGTTAAATCCATGACCCCTCTGTGGAACTACAGAATGAGATGTTGGCAACAAACTTTCGCAAGAAACCTTCTTGAGCTTTAACTTTCATCCCGACATGAAATACCGGCGTGACTCACCTTCCTTTCATTATAATTATGATACTCCTCCCATCGATTTAACAGGTCACGGTCTTCTTCCAAGCTGACCGCCATGACATCAGATGAGACGATTACCCTGATCAAGGCCAACCTGGCCGAAGTCCTAAACCCCGAGATAATCGACAATGTGATACTCAAGGAAAAACGACCTCTCCGGGTCTACTGGGGAACCGCCCCAACAGGAAAACCACACTGCGGTTACTTCGTGCCTATGGTTAAGATCGCCGAGCTCCTCCATGCAGGGTGCCACGTCAAGATCCTCCTCGCCGACAAGCACGCGCACATGGACAGCCACGCGCCGGTTGACGTGATCCAGTACCGCTGTGAATATTACAGGCTCCTCATCAGGAGCTCGCTCAAAGCTATCGGCGTGGATGTCTCCAAGCTTGAGTTTGTAGTCGGAAGTTCATTCCAGGACAGCAAGGAATACCAAGATGACCGCTTTCAGTTCTCGAATAATGTCACCGTGTCACAGCTGATCAAGGCTGGTTCTGAAGTCGTCAAGCAGGGCGAGAATCCGACGCTGGGTAGCGTGGAATACCCCATTTGGCAAAGCCTGGATGAGGAGTACCTCGATGTTGACGCAGAACTGGGTGGTGTAGACCAACGCAAATTGTTTACTTTTGCAATCGATCATATTCCAAAGCTTGGCTACAAAGTGCGAGCACACTTGATGAACGCCATGGTTCCCGGTCTTGGAGAGGAACAGAAGATGAGTTCAAGCGAACCAAGCTCCAAGATCAATATCCTCGATACGCCAGAAGAAGTCACCAAAAAGCTAAGAAAAACTGTATGCGCCCCGAAGCAAGTTGAAGGAAATGGCGTCATTGCGTTTATAGAGCATGTTATTTTCCGCGTCGAGTCACTGAAAACTGGTGGCAAGCCAAAGTTCACTGTTGAAACACGTGATGGCGAGACTTTGGTCTACGAGAATATTTCCAAGCTCAAAGAGGATTACGCCAGCGATGCTTTGACACCGCAGATGATCAAACCCGCGACGATCAAGACACTCAACGAGCTTCTGGACCCAATTCGGAAAGAATTCGAGTCAGATGATGAGTGGCAGCGCATCGCCGAGCTGGCTTACCCGGTTCCAGTGAAGGCTGAGAAAGCGAACAAAGTGAAGAGCAATGGCAAGAGATCTAAAGAGCTGCCTATTCGGATAGCAGATGATTTGCCCTAAACGGTAATCTGCTGGCGTCTTCATGGTAACAGGTTAAGATCAGATTTCGCATTAGCTAAGTCAGGTAGCCAAATTCCACCCCAGACTCAAGTCTCTGTTTGCTCCAAATACGAGCCATAGTCCGAAATGACCCCGCATACCTTGGCTGCACTTAATCGACACTAGCCTTTAGGGGAAGACGCGTGAAAGAACAGTGCTCATTTCGTGATAGATATATTTTACTGTCATGACGTCAACATTATGGTCATCTCTCATCGAGATATCATTAGCTTTGACCATCAGTCACGATGATGGCAGCATGAGAGAGTAATGCGTATGCCTTCATGAGCCACATACGAGAACCGCTTATGCGCGACTCTCATCTGGGCGTCCAATCTGTAGTAAGAAAGGACGCCAGGTATTGCGTTGTGTTTGATGTGATGTCGCTCATCGCCCTTCTTTCACTACCGCCCCTGAATACCTTTTATAAGTCGATGAAGTCAGGGAAATTTAAACTCTCTTCCATTGTCATTTATCGTTTCTTGGCATTTCAAGTTCCGTTATTGACTCCCCGACTTGTTATCGCTCACATCTACACCAAAAAAATTAAAAATTAACTAACATGGCGGCTACGAACCCTGTTTCTCTCATCGGCCAAGGGCCTTTCCATGCCCGCGTCAAACCAGCTCGGCCTGCTGTAAACAAGTGGGTAAGTATCCACATACAACCTACTTACTTCATGTTCTCAACATTTCTAGCACAAGCCAGGTAATGAGCAAGGCAACGATGCCGCACCAGAATACCACGCCGAGACCTTTCCACCGGGAACTGCACCCGCAGAGAATACTTTCCACCCGAAACCCGAGAGCAACTACACCACTGAAACCTTGAACATGCCTGCTCTAGACATATCAGGCTCTACTTCAAAGGACATCCACAATTCTATTGACAGCGTGCACGGCAGACCATTGATCGGTCAAGAGAACCGTGAAATCAGGGGAGTCCATCCGAGGAAGAGAAAGAAGGAGCGCAGTGGCCTGGAGGGTGTCGATGCAAGTACAGCTTACTCTGCGTTTGATAAGGTGAGGGATACGGTTGCTGATAAGCCCAATGTCGAAAAGGGACAGAGGGGATATTCTTGGAGACGGGAGGGAGGATTGGCTGCTGATGGGGCAGAGTCCATGCCACCGGTCAAGGCACACGAGCGGGCTGTTCGTGAAGACCCTCATAAAGCTACTGCTTAATAATGGGTTGGTAGTACTAGAGATACGTAATATGTCCTCGTTATACGTTGTGTCCCATTTGAGTATCCGTGTTATTTGCAGTTGAGACCATGCTGATTTAAGTTATCACCCACAAGAGAACTAAGTGTCCCATTCGAGGATGGTGTATTTGAGAATCGCTTACATTGAGTGATTAGAGTTACAGAATTACCTTTTGGCTCCAGACGAGTGCAGTAGGGACACTAAAGATATCGACAAGGGGACTGGCGTAATCGTTCGATAAGATCCTTTGGGCTCCTTCGCCCATTTTAACTTTGGTTAGTACCCTGAAAATCAAGAATTAACCGAAGTCATCGTACCACAAGCAAAAGACTTGATTGGCTGGATGCAGGTCATATCTCGCATTTGGCACAGTACGAGAGTGCTATGATTGATTGTGACCCTGGAGGATGCAGGGTATGTACATGTAGGCATACAAAGCATCAAGACAACTCAACATATCGTCATTTGATTATCACCCCAACAAAGATTCCAAATCTGCATAAAGTTTCGAACAGACTTTGGGGGTATCAGGGCAGCTCATATACATAATGACTTTTATTTTTCATCATGGTCTGTAATAAGCAGGGGTTATTTCACGGCAGTTTTTAGTGCAATCACCTCATCCGTCAAAACACCGCTTAATTAGGCAATCATCTATCGTGTGCAAGTAGATTGTGTTTCTGCATTCGTAATGCCTACAGCCCTCGGTTAAGAATAATGACACCTTATGATGGCTGACAGCGTAGACACGTGAAAATGTTGGCTATCATGAGAAAACCTGTTCGAGAGACCCTTGTCCATTGGTCAAGGTGTCTATATAATTTGCCTCAGAGACATACGGCTAGAGTTGGGGGACTCCATCAAAGACCGTCAAACTTCAATCTTGCCACCATTCACACTGCCAAAATGAGTCAAGTTTCTGGAAAAGCGCCCGAAAGGAAGTGGTGGAAGGAAGCCACTGTATACCAGGTTTGATCTTGTTTCCCCTTGCTGCTGCGGGAGACTTATATGGCGGTTAGATCTATCCCGCATCGTTCCTCGATACCGATTCTAATGGTATTGGGAACATCAATGGGATCACTGCTAAGCTGGACTATCTCAAAGAATTAGGCGGTAAGGAATGATCCATCTATCTGTTCATGATCTAACGACTGTTTTTCAAGTGGACATTCTATGGATTTCGCCAGGTAAAACTCACTTCATCCACAGTAATGCCTCTGATCCAACTCTGTTATTAGTTTATGAAAGTCCACAGAAGGACATGGGGTATGACATTGTACGACACCAGTTTCCTGATGAAATTATAGTAGCACCCACTGACTTTGTCACAGTCGAATTATCGTGATATCCATCGCCCCTATGGCACAATGCAAGACGTGCACCGCTTGATCGACGAGCTCAAGGCACGCGACATGAAGCTCATCATGGATCTGGCGGTCAATCACACCTCAACCGAGGTAAGTTAACGCCTTTAAATCTATGTCTGATTTTACGTGACTGATTTCATCATAGCATCCTTGGTTTACTGACTCAGCCTCGTCTGCAGTAAGCGCGCGACGAGACTGGTACATCTGGCGTAAGCCAAAGTATGATGCCCAAGGTAATCGGCAGCCACCGAATAACTGGTGCAGCCTCTTCGACGAGACTGAGTCGGCCTGGACCTACGACTCCAAGACAGATGAGTACTATCTCTCGCTCTTTAGCCCGTTTCAGGCCGACCTTAACTGGGACACACCATTCGTCAGAGAGGAAGTCTGCGATATCCTGCGCTTCTGGCTCGACAAGGGCGTCTCTGGTTTCCGGATGGATGTCATTAACCTCATCTCCAAAGACCAGCGATTCCCCGACGCAGAGATCCGTCACCCAGGTAGGAAGTACCAGCCGGGAGAATGCTACTTCGCCAACGGGATCCGACTCATGGACTATCTCCAGGAGATGAAGACCGCCGTCTTCTCAAAGTACGATACCCTCACGGTCGGCGAGATGCCGTACCTTGAGGACGAAGAGGAGAGACTCAAGATGGTCGCGGCGGAAGAAGGCGTGCTCAACATGATCTTCACCTTTGAGATGATGGGCCTTGATATCGTTCCCGAAAAGGGCCGCTTCAGCAATAAGCCGTGGAAGGTCAGTGAGCTGAAGGAAATAGTTGCCAAGGCTTGCAAGCTCGTTGATCAGGACGGATGGCACACGCTGTTCTGCGAGAATCACGACCAGCCTCGTTCTGTCACGCGTTTCTGTGATGACTCGAATGAGCATCGTGTCGCAGGCACCAAGCTCCTCTCCATTATGCAAATAAGCCTTCCTGGTACCTTGTATGTCTATCAGGGTCAAGAGCTTGGTATGCGGAATGTGCCCAAGTCCTGGGCATTAGAGGAATATATAGACATTGAGTCTATTTCTTACATCAAGAAGTAAGTCTCATGGCTCTCATCACTTTAGAAATTTACTGACATGATCTACTTTGTATAGTGTCTGCGCTAAGTTCCCAGAAGGGTCTCCTGAAAGGAAAGAAGCCAAGAACCTTCTGCGCCTCAAGGCTCGTGACAATGCCAGGACGCCTATGCAGTGGGACTCTACTTCCAACGGCGGCTTCTGCCCCGCGGGAGTCAAGCCATGGATGCGCGTAAACAACGACTACAGATTCGTCAACGCGGCTCTACAGACTTCTGCAGGACGGGCAAATGACCGTACCATGCTTGTGTCACCTTATCGGTTCTGGCAGCGAAGTATCCAGATACGCAAGAAGTACAAAGACCTGCTCGTCTATGGGGACCTTGAGATTATTGATGGCACACACCAGAACGTCTTTGCCTTCAAGAGGATCAGCAGAGACACACATACCATCACGATTCTTAACTTTGGTAAGGACGAGGTGAGTTTCACGTTTCCAGAAGGTCAGGGGGTCAGGGGTTGGGCTCTCGGGAGTTATGATGTTTTGTCTTTGGAGAGGCCCAGATCGGGGGAGATACAGCTCCTACCTTGGGAGGGCCTGCTTGGAATTGCTTGAGGGATCTCTTGTTTTGGATGGGACATCAGATTGTTATCAATGCCTACAAGATTGTTTTGATATAGTCAGTACAGAATGCCACTGATTGTTAAGAACAAGCATCAGTGCTGTACATCATGCTTTCTGACGTGTATTGTGTTACCCGAGAGGGTAAAAATGCTGCTATCCCACCTTTCAATGTTAACATCTACAGACGCCATTCTGTTTTAAGTCTTTGGCTCTGGCCTCACCTCCATCAACCAAGTCTCGATATCCGCCTCACTGTTACCTTTCAACCATTTAATCGTTGTATTCCGCACACTGCTCGAGACCCTCTCACACTCAGACTGATCCTGCATGAGCTTGGTGATAACTTTGACACATGGCGCTACATCCTGCTCGGGTATCAAGTATCGCCCCGACTCCTCGCGCTGCCCGGTGATAGGAGTCACCGGGATGGTATAATCCAGCCCAAGCATCGACTCAGATAGCGCACCTGCATTCGACGACACAACTGGAATACCCCGGAGGTGAGCTTCTACCACCACCATGCCCCAGGCCTCGAACCATAGCGATGGAACGACAAGGACTTTGATATCGCGCCAGAGATCTTTTTCTACTGCGCAGCACGGACAGACACTGCATACCAGTTAAATGATCCTCGGTATATAAGGCCACCTTAGCAATGCAAGTACTTACGTCATGTTAGACAATTCTTCCATGTCCTTCACCGTTGCATCGTCGGCGCCCCAACTCATATAGGTCAGAAACTCCAACTGCGGGCAGTTTCTTGCCAGGTCCACCAAGATCCTCGCCCCCTTTACCGGACACGGGTTTATCATGCCAACAAACTTCTTGTCCCAGTTAAAGACCCGATCTGGGATGGCATGGTCTTTGCCTACCAGATACGTCCAAGGATGGAGCACCAAGAAGCGCGTTTCGAGCTGGCCGTGCTCAAGAGCATATTTGAGTATCGTCTCTGACACGCTCCGGATCCCGTCGAGCTGCTGAAAGAGATCTGCCTCACGCGTTGTACTCGAATGGCCGGGCAAACCACCGGCAAACGGGCCAAAAGGGAGTTGCTCGGCTGCATGCACAACTGCTATGCGAGACATGGTTAGATGCGCTAGCCCTGGGGCGAGACTGGCTTTCATGGATAGGCCGTCGTTGGAGATAATGTGCGTTGGAGGTAGTACCGACAACGCCCCGTAGATTGAAGATATTTTACGCGAAAATACCTTCGCCTTCTATAATATAAGCTTCTACCTGCAAAGCTCCTATAGTATTACCTATGGGGAAGTATCTCACTTAAGCGCTCTCACATTTCTTTGTTGAGGCTATGTGCACCTTGCCTTCCAAAACCTGAAGTTGATTGGAATTTTTCAGTGTGTTGGCTTAATATGTATCGCTGAAATATCATAAGCTTTAAGAAACAATCAATACAGCGCTTTCACGGCGAAGCAGCTTTATGAAATATTTATGTTAATTGAAACTTACCTCTTGACCAAGCATATGCGGTAATGCTCAGATCTAAGCTTCAATATATAATAAACTGTGTCTGATACACTACAGGTTATTGGACAAAGCAGATAATAACCGTTAAGTAAGTCGCGTGATGTTAGCATCAGCTGTCAGGTCTGTTAACTTAAAATAACACTTGGTCAAATCAGTTCACTTCAGGTAGTATATGTTTATCATTTATGCAATGCGAATTTATATATCAGATAGATGCACCGTGAAGAAAATGTGGTTTTTGTCCCCCATGACGATGGACCGGCGGTGGTGAGATTACTTGTGGTTACTATATTCTTTCCATGAAGCGGATAGAACACTAGCGACTCTGAATTACCACCGGTGGTGAGTTCTATGACATTTCTATTCATCCTATATCACAAGTCGTTAGCTGGCCTGTACATCATGAGCTTTTCGCAGCAATCCCTGCCGAAAATCACACTCGACCTCTCCCCAGAGCCTAGGCTGCACAAAACGCCAGACACCACTAAAGACAGATTTGACGACGGGGACGATGGGACTCCCAGATATCGGCGACTGGGAAGAAATAGGTAGATTGCAGCCATTGCTATGCTCCTACTCCCAAACGGCTATATCACCAGTAACATCATATCAGGGAATACTCACTCAATCGCCGAGAGTTTGAGCGTCGCTGCTCCAGCTGACGACGTCACATTTCCTCATGGGCCTTTTGTGCAGAGCCTTTGTTGGGTGGCCCACTATGCGAGCTCTACGGCTGGTAGTGGCTGCTCTATCTTGACTTCACTCTCCACTTTCACTCAACGAGCCTGGCTGCCAGGATTGGGTCATCTGATCGTGGGAACATTTGTTGCTGGATGATTCGCTGCAGGGCTCTTTGACATCGGGACGTGTGTGCTCGTTGATAAGTACGAGTGCGTTAGTTCCATGGGCGTCTTGAACTGTTTATCTTGGATTGGTCCGGTCCTGCGTGGGGGTATATCTGGGTGCTTTGAGCTGGAGAGGAATCCTCGTTGGCGTCTGTCTATGGTTTTCCCTGGCTCGGATTATCCAACATCATTCCCATGACAGTTCCTGCAGCGGAGGGCCCAACAGCCCTGCATGGACAATGGAAAGTGAACATGGATTGGCACCAAGGGCATGAACTACAGGCTGCAGGGGAGGCTTGGAGACCAAAGATCTTTTGGCTCTATACGGTGACTCGAGTCCCTCTGTGGATCCTCGTTTTCGACACCATCTCCATATAGTGTTGCTAAGCAATAGGTGCTCTTCAACGTGTATCCTATTGTGTTCCAGGACATGAGAGGATGGAATACCGCTGTATTGCAGCTCTCGGTATTTGGGCAGGCCGTCAGTACCGTTCTTGACCCCCTAAAGGTGATAATACGAGGAGACACTTCGTCAGGGCCACATAGTTCTAACCATGATAAGCCGCGTGGGATTCCTGAATTCCATTCTTTGGTCGTGTAGGAACGCCCAGTACAAGTCAGTATACTCATATACTGTTGCAATCTCCAAGTGAAAGTGGGACTGATTATCCGCTAGCTTGCTTTGGATCGTGCCACCCGCTGCCCGCACGGTTGTCGATATGCCTGATGGTGATCCATGTGTCCTGCTTTATTAGTTACATAACTGGCACCTCTGCGGACTAGCCCCGTCTCCGCCACTGCAGCCAATATCGTTGCGAGATGTGTTAGAAATGGTAGGGTATCTCTTTTCACGAGACAAATCCTTGATGCGATTGGCGTCGGGGTCGGCGCCGCGAGTTCGGTGATTTCCGGGGTAGCAGCACCTCCACTTGTCATGATAGCTACCATTCATGTTTTTACCGTTATGGTGACATTATTGGAAACCGAAGCAAATACGCTCTGGATCAAGACACAGTACGACACATTACGCGTGTGCCGGATACCGAGACCATTTGTGTTGAGAGCCAGGGGACGTGCGACGTCATTCTCGCGACAGGACTCGACATTCCATCTTGGCTTGATAGCACTAAATGCCGTTTAAACTCTGACTGATCCTTAGCTCCTGGTCCAATACACTTCGGGTAAACAACCTCTGCCCATCACATTTTGTGACTGCTCATAGTTTGACTTCCGGAAACATCTCCGTTTCCATTTGATGGACCAAGGATTTTCGCTCACACCATCTTCATCTTCAGCATCGCGTTGTAGGTGGAGTCGTCTAGAAGGTGCTTCCGCCACCGCTGCTATCTCTCGCCCGTCATTGGTCCCATGCATAATTAGGTTTGCCGAAGATGAGTCCACATCTTTTGTAGGGTCCAAAGGAGCAGGGCTATGGGGGGTTCTATTGGTGGGCTGACTCTGGTACTGTATAACCCTGAACCTCGTCGAGCTTTTCAAGACTCCTCGCTTACCTACTAGCCTAACTCTCATCACATTTCAATCATGATGCCACGAGCTGAGTAATATCACAGTGCAGTGGCACTATTCCGGATCTTTGGGAACCGAGACACATCACACTGGGCGCCGAATTGCAAGTCATGAGTGTTTTGATGCGATTAAACGATGCAGGGTTTTTCTTTTAATCGACACAAAAAGCATAGGAGAGGTCAATGGGAATCAATTCGCTGGCGTCTCGTTGACATATCGGCCGAATGCATCAAGACTAATGTTCATCTCTTTTTGCCTAACAATACCTTGTCAATGGCTAGTGGAAATGCTCATCTGAGCTAAATTTAGTAGATGCGATGTTAGAGTGGGGTAGTTGTGTCAACCGAATCTGACATCTCATGACGACTTAATGACTGTCGACTATGGGCATGCCTGTTCATAATGTTCCTTAGAGTATCAGCGCTGCAACACGCCATGTTTATCTGCCGGAGATATCATCTACTTTTGTCAATCGATGGTACTTATAACAAGCCCATGGGACGATATGATAAACGCCAGTGATGCTGTCTTGAAAAGAAAAAAAAGAAAACATCGCCTGCCTGCATTTAGCTTTTAGGCTATAATTAAGCGGCTGCCTACCGGATGGATTAATCCTGGGTTCTGTCAACAATAGAAACCGCGAGAAGCTTGACTAACTTGAGATTAAAACATAGCGGAAAGGTCAAAGTAAGTTTGAACATGCCATGAGATTTGCGAAAGACTGCTGGTAAGAAATGGGGTTGTCGGTATCTCTGTGTCATATCTGTGCAACGTCTCTAACAGATGCATTTCCAGTCTTTACTATGGAGCAATTTCCCAGTGCACATGAAGATCAAGCCCTCGACATATCGACCGTTGGGAACTTGGATGCCACCTCTAATCTCTTGGCAGCTCCCTGGTTCTATGCATCTAACGCTGACAATCACCTGTATGCACTCAACGAAAGTGCAGAGTACATACCCAGATATCTCAATGATCAGACTATGGTCGAATGGTTTGAGCCTCTGTTCTCTCAAGAATATTCGACACCCCAGCAGGATTCGTCATTCACAAGCCTCACGACTCCTCCGAACAATGTCGAGTATCCTCCCGAATCTTGCGTGCCTCAACTACGATCAGACTCTCCAATCTTATCGAGCTCTACCAGCACCATCGAGTATCATCCAGAGTCATCGAAGAAGCCAAATCACTCAGACATCACCTATGTGTCCAGCTCCCCAGAGGTCACCGAGCACTACCGCCCTCTACCAATACAGCCTGAAGCAAAGAGGCGCAGGGTGAGCTCCGGTATAGAGAGCATCATGAGCCTGCCCGAAGACATCCTCACCTCGAGTGTCCAGAGAGAGGCGGAAGCTCCCCCAACCACCAAAAGGCGTGAAACGGTCGACAAGACCGACACCTCATACATCAAGAAGGTCAGGGAGAGGAACAAGCGGGCTGCAACAAAGGTCCGCACCAAGCAGCGGGAACAGGAGAAGAATCTTGAGTCTGCCGGGGAAAAGTTGCAGGAGGCTAATCGCAGGTTGACAGGATGTGTCACGGAGCTAACTCACCAAGTCCACGACCTCAAGATGCAGTTGCTCCAGCACGGAACCTGTGACTGCGTACTCATTCAGGAGTACATTGGTAATGAAGCGAATCGATATGTTCAAGAGACGAGTGGATAGGCGATGACTATACGAATGATTATTGTTCCGAAAAGATCTAGAATGTTATAATGGCCTCTTCATCTGAGATTTTGCCTTATAAACTTGGCTAACTGCTTGAATTTTCATCTAAAACTTATAGTTAATTGTTTAACTTATTATAATAGAACTTGATGTTTATCTCAAGCTGGGCCATTAATCGAGCATCTACTCTCTCTTGTGATAGATTGCTGACTGCTGGAAATAATTGGGGCTTTTCAGTGTGTTAGCTGGATATGTCTTGTGAAGGTGTCATAGGATTGACCTATCAATCTGTGTAGTACCAACTGCCAATGCTGTTGAGAGTGCTACGGCTCTGGGTTGATAGACTGGATAGTCGACCTGATGACAGTGTGATAAATTTGAGCAGGATTAACGAGTATAGTCAATTTATGCAAATTATCCAGACCAAACCATGCTCCTGGAGGCAAGTTGAGAGAACACAATAGTCCAGTCATATTTACAACTAGATACCGGAGATACCAAATCCGCCTACATCATATCTCAGTCAATAAGGCTACTGCTTGACCCCCCCAGCGCTTACAAGTATAAAACCATGTCTGTCACTACAGCCAATATAGTTAGTCGCAGCAATATCGCTACATGCTAGATCTTAGATTGGGCTGAGGGTGGCATATATGCATTGGGTTGTAGGTATGTTTCTCATAGAGATCGCACTCAAAACGCTCAGCTACTAGAGGTGGCTGTTCTTTAACAGTGAGCTCTGCCTTTTGAAGAGAGCCCAAGTCGTTTAATCAGCCTCCAAGATGGGAAGCTTCTTTTCCGCAAGCCACTTAATCACCTCGACCACAGTGTTCTTCCAGAGTCCCTTGACCTGTCGATCGTCTTTAGCAACAGGATTGGGCTCCGCCACCTTTCCCACTGGAACTATAAACCTCCCCTTGTACTTCAGCGCATCCTTCTTGACCTCTGTCGCTGTCGCTGCGAATAAAGAATCAGTCGCGCCCTGCTCAGCGGTTAGAAAGGACATGCGAGCTATAGTCCTGATAAGAACGTTATTAAGAGCCAGAACACCCTCGGTGAGTACCTCTCCAGGATGAACAGCTATACAAGAAATAGGCAGATTCTGTTGCTCCAATCTCTCCTGGAGCTCTTTTTATAAGTAGTACCACTGCTATCTTTAAGACAGCGTACCGAATCATGTCAAAGCCAAACATGAACCTTCCTAGGTAGCGCCATTGCCAAGGGTATGATGGAACTGGATCCTTGAAGCACGTTGGCGAGTCGAAGTTGAACTTGAAACTGGCTGGCAGCATACTGTTCATAGCTATAGATCCAAGATTTACGATTCTAGCGTCGGAGTAAGAGTCCTTAGCTGCGGCTATAAGCAGGGGTAGGAGACAGTTGACTAGAATAAAGGGTCCCATATAGCTATAGGTGTTAGCTAGGAGGTGAGATGGTCAGTTAGGCTCTCCTTACTTGGCAACCATGTGCTGTTCGTATTTCCCGTCAACCAACATGGTGGAAGGTGTTGATGCGGCCGCATTGTTAACTTTGACATTGTCAGTTATCACCAAACGCGTTGAAGTCTAAGACGTACTCAAGATATGCAGCTTTATCTCTTTTCTCTTTAGTTCTTCGACAGCGTGAGTGATGCTAACCAGATCAGACAAATCCATCACCAGGCATTAAACATTTCTCGCATCGATACCGGTGTCTTTAGTAACCTTGTCTCTGGCTTGTCGTCCTCTCGCTTCGCTTCGCGTAGTTAGGTACACCTTTGCTCCTTTCTGAGCTAGGAATCTATCTCAAGTCCAATACCCAAGCTAAAGCTATGTCAGACATAATCCTAAACGACCAATGCAAAACAGACACTCGCCTGCCTCCAGTAACGACAGCGACTTTGCCCTTGAGGTTTGGCATATCCGTGGACGGGTTCCATTGTAGTGTCGCCATTTTGTGGAAGCTTGCTAGCTGCCAGATGGGAGGAGGTCAAGGGCTAGGCGCGTATCGTGAAGTGCTGAGATGCAACTTGCAAGTCTTTGCAGACTAAAGACATGATTAAACAGCTATAAGTACCCACGCAGTATTCTGTATCATAATTTGTAATACTATATAACTGTATATCCTCACTGTAGATACTCCAAGCATCCATTAACGCTAACAAAGCTTAAGTAGCATCTCCGACTAAAATCCGCTAGCCTCCATCTCAACTCCACCGCACCTCCGCAACCAAAACCCGAACTAGCCCATCCATTCATCTCCAGGTCATTCAAACACATCCACGATGGGTCGCAAAACTAAGCAAAAGTCATGCTTCGCATGCGTTGAGATCAAGCGTCGCTGCGACAAGCGATATCCCTCATGCTCACGGTGCCTCGATCGGGAGTCGGTCTGCACTTATCCTTCTTTGCCGAGACAACAACCTCTTGGCTTAATTAAGGCTAAAGCTGCGCCAGATATAGGCTTCAGAGATATCTAGACGTCTACGGCTAACACGAATAATCTGGCTTTAGTTAGAGAAATGTCTAAGCCATGGCTTCTGGATCCCGTCTTCAGCACCAGTCTAAATTGTCCCTCGATACCGTCATGGACAGCCTCTTCATCAGATCCATCCTGACTACCAGGTTCATCCTCAAGCGTCATTGCTGACTCCGTCCAGCTCACGCATAAATACCGGGATTTAGGCTGGTTTCTTGGACCTTAATCATGGACTATAGGATATCACTACAACGCCCCAGACGTGATTCATCCAGCTTCCGTCTTCACCAATTTCATCCGCGGCTTACAAAACTGGTTATCCCGTTTTGTTAAGACAGGGCACAGCCCTTTCATCCATCGACATCTCTATTCGGACTCGGAATATCCGCAATGCATTCAAGATGAATACTCTGCATGTGTCATCTCCAGCGCTGCCAGTAGCGAGAATGAAACCATCGTCAATGGAATCTTTGCCGCACACATCACAAATCTACTCAACGCTCAGCCCACCAGGAGCGTCAGTGTCATCTCCACCAGAGACCATCTGGCGCGTACTCAAGCCCTTCTCATTCACATCCTCCTCGCACTATTTTCCTCCCCAATCGAGCGTCAGGCAAGGGCTAAAAGTCTCATCAGTCTTCTACATTCTTAGAAGAATCAGCTATAGGAGTCTGCAATAAACGATAGCACACTTACCTCACCATTGCCAATCTTGACAACTTCTAGCGGAACAGCTGTCGGGGACCTGGACCCTGTCCCCGGCCTGTACCGCTACTTTATCCTCTCCAAGTCTATCCGTCGAATCGGACTACTATGCAACATCGCCATCGGTGTCTACGGCGTTCTGAAAGGCAGCAACATACAGTCATGCGGAGGCGACATCCATATCACGACACAAGCAAAGTTTTGGGAAGCTTCTTCGTCTGCACGATTGGAGGCTGTTGCGCGAAACACGGATCCGTTGTTTATTTATACGTTGAAGGGCCAGATGCTACTAGAACAGGGTGTTGGCACTGCACAGGTTGACGCATTTGCGCGCCATTTATTCACAATTATGTGGGGTTTAGAAAAGGTTGAGACGTGGGTCTTGAGAACAGGAGACGAGGTATCTGTGGTTTACTAGTATATGGTACTATACTCAATTAAATAAAACCAGCGCCCGACTCAATAGATCTACCATGTCATACGGAACTGTCCTAAAGAATGTGGACTGCGTCCCTGAAAGTCTGGGAACCTGGATCACTTCTGAGAGTCTCCATGATTACCTACTAAGTCTCGCGGTATTCTAAAAGTCGACACTGACAAATACACCCGTCATCGCTCGAATACCGGCTGTGATCCTCTCGGGCTTCTCGGACTGTATCCACTGAGACGACTCCGATCCCATCTCCACTTACGTCCGCGCCAACTTCACTCCAAATCCGCTGAACGACTATCTCCAATTGACGGCAAGGTTTTAGGTACTGAAAGCCTGTCAGGGTGGTTCGCAATGTGGATGTAACTGGCGCATGCGGCAACACGATCTAGTCTCGTCATACCTCGCGGAGCAAAGACGTGGAGTCGTCTGCGGAGTCGGAGAACAGCGATATTCAAGAAACCACGGCACCCAGAGTGTCGGGATCTCTAAGCATAAAAGGGACCTTTTGTCTCGACATTGCATACTTTCACACTCACCTATCATCTATCCATTAGCTTTTCATTGTCTAGCGTCCAGTCACCAAAAATGTCAACCAAACAAGAGTCTACTGAGTGGGTAACCAAGCCCAACGATACTCTCTTCATTCAACCCAGTGACGAAATTGCCATCAAGGCTGTAGATGAACAGGTCGATCCAAGCCTTGTCACCAAGTAAGCCCACTGGTTCACGACCCTCGAGCCAGAGAATCTGACCCGTTGCACACTAGGATTAACCTCAACATGTACACCTACGACCAGTTCAAAGGAGGTCTTCTCTACGTCCGTGGCTCAACTACAGCGGTCCAAGACAAATTCTCTGAGATTCTTACGTGGGAGGATCCAGGGAACGGAGATGGCGTCGTGGCTGTTTTGGGTAAATGGAGGACCAAGCATAAGGAAACAGGCGAGCAGACGACGAAGACGAATGTGATCCTCTAGGAGGTCAACTTGATGGATGGGAAGAGGAAGCTTACCGGAAAGACTGAGGTGGAGGCAACCTAGGTTGAATTGCTTCTTTATGGATCTAAAGATGTGGTCGGGATGGTATGTATGGCTTACAATCCCTCGATGAATATATCTCCGAGTACCACAAAGATTCTCATCACTCATTATTATCTTATGTAAATCAAAAAGTCAATCACAACAACGGATCAAAGAAGATGAGTAATTATTAAGATATGCTGTACTTCGTGTCTGTAATACAGAGCATATTATACAGAAATGAATTTTTAAGATGCCTCGAGTAACTTTTCCCACTTAAAGACCTGTTATACGTTGATACAGGTAGGAGCAGAGTCTTTACCAAACTCAGCACTTGTTGCGACTGACGCAAGATCCGGACTAATAAATTGTGTTAGTAACTGTCGTCAACGAAACGATTTAAACTCACCTGACTTCGAATAGTACCCTCCTTGCAGAAGCAGCCAGGAACGCACTGCTTGGTACACGGTCGGGGCTCGGGCTCATTGCATGTCAAGGGACAAGCGGTACCGCATTGAAAGAATTGTTCACCCTATAGATTTGTGTTAGATAAAGAAATAAAGTCTGGGAGGGAAATGCTTACAGCCTTGCATTTCGGAGTAGTGGCGGCAGGGATAGCAATAGTGCCAGCGACGAAAAGGGCGATGAGGGAGAGAGAGTACTTCATTGTGAATGTTGTTGGATTGTTGGAAGGAGATGAGATTGTGAGTGAGGTGTGAAGGTAAGGAGCAGAGAAGAAGATGCTTCGGAAGATGCGGAAGCACAGGTCTTATATAGAGTTTGTTCTATTTACATTCACATGCCATCTGGTCCATTCTCCTTCAGCGACGCCATGTTTAAAGTTTTTCATCGAAGCACACGCCGCAGCATGACGTTCGATGATCAAGGATCCACTAATGCCAAGATGGTCTGCAAGAGACCTCGTAAAGTGAGGAATTGAGACAACGGCATTATAGAGTTGAATCATACATCTCAAGTCAGAAGCTACGTTCGAGGCACGGCAGTATCTAGAAGAATTCATGAATGGCCAATTGCCTCCTAGCAACTAATAAATCATCTCTGAAACAGTTAAACTACACTACACGAGTCGGTATACATATTGCTCTGTATTGGACTGCCCCACTCCACCTCCTCGATAAGCCGTTAGTGGCCGGCCGGGCCGAGATGTTGATCATGTCGGCATTGAGCCTCTTAGGTAAGATGCTTAATTTTCCACTGCACTGTAGTTCGTATTTCTGCAAGCGGAAAAATCTGCATTTTGAATGACTTGCTAATTTGAGATCAAATGAACTTTTGCTTATGCAGTACACTGGATCAGGGAGTTGACGACAAGACAGTCGAGTCAAGTCTTGCTTAAAAATGTAGCAGTATGGAATGAGATTTTTATCGCGGTCGAGTATTCTGAAGGTCGGGTACACCTAGTTGAAAAAGGAGAACGACTCATAGTATGTCTCTGTATTGTGTTGTAGCCTTAGCAGTAAATACATATATCTTTACTATCTCCTCTTCCTGCCAAATCCATAACTGCAATATGCCATATACTGTTGGTACATCTTTTGTTCTTGTTCATACAACCTGTAGCCTGTTTGATCTCATTCTGAGTTCCTCATGTGTCTTTCTCATCGACTTATGGGAGACACAGGGGTTCAAAGTCGCAAAGGGCTTTGTTGATGGGCACGACGTCTGTGGCCAATGTGATGAGATCGCCACCATCAGCCAGATTCTGGGAAAATCGGTACTCCCGAGTGTATCAGTCTCTGCTTTCAAAGACTGTGACTTGCGACTTTGGCTTCTCGTTCACACGAGGCCACGTCTCATTCCCAGTCTCAGCCCACATTGCCTCCCGCTCTAGTTCGGTTTGCTGGGGGGCCGGAGGCCCGTACAACTCATCCCAGCTCTGCTTGGGCTGCTCCTCACAAGTAGACCTGGGCAAGTCTGAAGCGCTCACCTTGCCGGTGTGGAGGAGTTTGTAGCCCACATGTCTGAACCACTCCAAGTCTCGCGTAAGGAGGCGTCCCTTGCCATGCAACTGCCAGTAAAACGGCCACGACTCATGCGTGGCCTTGGTGTCGCCAGACTCATACAAGCCAAAGGCGTGCTCAAGAGCAGCAGCAAGCTTGACGTCAGAAGTCTTGATGATCTTGCTGTTGGGACGGCCTGTCCCAGCGCTGTATTCGTGGAAGCGCTGGACCTGGCGGGCCAGGAGTCGGATCTTTTGGTCAAGGGAGAGAGACATTTTGGAGTTGGTGAGGATGTTGGGAAAGGAGAGGATTTGGTAGGGGAGATAAAGATGTGTTTGTTGTGGATAGAATGGAAGAGGAAGGTGATTTGTGAGGTAATGACTTGGTCTTGGGAGAGAAATGAGAATTTTGTGAGATGACTTGCGAATAAGTAAGTCTGGAAGATCGTGGGAAGTGATGGCTAAAGGAAAGGAATTTCAGGAGAAGAGAGCTGGGAAGCTGGCTATTTATAAAGAAGAAGAATGATTTTTGCTTTTAACTTCCAGATAGCTTGGACATTCCAGACATGAGAGATTTCAAGAACCTTTATGTCTTTCTGACTTTACTTTCTATTATTACAGGTTGAATCGCCGTCTCATTGGAGCATGCACCATAAGCTTTCCGTCACTACATTGTTAAGGTTTACAAACAACACTGGCAGCCTACAGTTTAAACTTATGCTTAGAACTGCACTTATGTCCAATTTGACAACCCGACGTATTTTACTTTCGGATCCGAAGTTAACAAAGAACTGTTGAGGTAAGTGGAAAAGACTGCCAGTAAGGTTTGTGAAGCCCTCCCGGATAGCCATCATGCACTTTCATTCCTCGACTGCACAGGGAAGTTTACGAATGAACAGAACCTTGTTCATATCCTGGTATTACCATATCTCAGGGTTTGGAAGGTTACTCGGTCTCGCTTTGCTGCTTATTCGCGGAACTGCGAACTAAGTTTGACTGCCTGTGACTTTAGAATTTCGGTTTTAAACCGTACTTCGGAACCGACGTAGCTCGTTGAAAAGTCAAACGTCAAAAGCAAGTTCGCAAATCAGATACAAAATCGATTGTAAGATGAGGCAATCTCAAGGTAGAAGTAATACCACATAGAAAGGTAAGAAGAAGAAGGGTTCACACCAACTCATCGCCCATCACCACCTGGCCACTCAAAACCTAGATCGAACACATCCCTTTCCAACCATCTTCCGTCCGGTGCCACAAGTACACTTCTTATCCGCCCAGACAAGGTTCCCATTATCACAAACACACTTCCTCGCATACCCATCCCAACTCGCCGCATCTCCACAATCAACAGCACACTGGTTCTTCGACCAAACCTTGCCATCAGGACATCCACAGGCCCTCTCATCTGCATCAAAGATCTGACCCTTCTTATCACAAACACACGTGTCAGATTTCGAGTTATACGACGCGTAATCTCCACAGTCGGTAATACATTCCTTACCACTCCAGATCTTACCGCCTGTGCATCCGCAGCCGAGGGTAGTAGGGTTAAATGTCTGACCCTTTTTAGGACAAACGCAGGTTTGAGACTTTTTGTGCCATGAGGCCAGTTTGCCACAGTCGATATGGCATTGACCATCGGACCAGACTAGCTTATCAGGACAAGAGCACGTTTTCGTCTCGCTGTCAAAATCCATGCCGTCTTTATTGCACACACAGGCTTTGGCCGCGTTACTCCAGCATGCTTCAGAGCCACAATTCGAAGCGCACATCTTGCCGTTCCAGCGTGTATCAGTAGGACATGTGCAGGTCTTGTCTTGGTTAAACGTCTGACCGGCCTTTTTGCACACGCACATGTCGTCTTTGTCGTAAGCGTGAGAGCCGCAGTCTTTCTTGCAGCCTTTCTTGGTTGGTTTGTAGCCTTCTTTGCAGACGCACTTTTTATTGGAGAGGATAGTATTGGGCTTGGTGCAGATGCAATTGCCATCGGTGTCCCGAGTTGAACCGTCGCAGCATTTAGGTGTACATTTGTCTTTGACGGGCTCGTTGCCGGGTTTGCAGGTGCAAGTCTTTTTGGTGTCTAGCTCGGCGAGATTATCGTCGCAGATGCAGATGTCTTTGCCATTGCGGGTGGAGCCTTTGGGACATTCTGGCTTGCACACGCCATTGACAATCTCATAGCCCTGGGCGTCGCAAAGACATGATCCATCACCTTGACGGTTTGAGTCCTTAGGGCATTCAGCTGTGCATGTGTCCTTCACGATCTCAAAGCCATCTGTATCGCATTTGCAACTGCCGTCCTCTTGCCGACTTGAGTCTTTAGGACACTCCGGCACGCAAGTACCCTTGACTATCTCGTAGCCATCTTCGTTACACTTGCAGGTATCATCCTCTTGTCTGGTCGACTTGTCGGGACAAGTCGGGGTACACACATTCTTGATGAGTTCGTAATTATCTTCATTGCACTTGCAAGTGCCATCTTGTTGCCTGGTGGAATCATCGGGACAAACAGGTACGCAGGTGTTCTTGATAATCTCCTCATCCTCTGCGTCACACTTGCAGCTATCGTCTTCCTGCCTGGTAGAATCCTTAGGGCAGATAGGAACACAGACATTCTTGACAATCTCTTGATCGTCCGCGTCGCATTTGCATGTATCATCATCTTGCCTCTTCGAGTCTTTGGGGCAGACCGGGACACAAGTGTTCTTGACTATCTGAGAGTCTTCTGCATCACATTTACAAGTGTCATCCTGTTGTCTCGTGGAATCCTTTGGACAGGCAGGGACACAGGCTCCCTTGACGATCTCCCCATCATCGGCGTTACACTTGCATGTATCATCGTCTTGTCGTGTAGATTCAGCCGGGCAGACGGGAACGCAAGTACCCTTGATGATTTCCTGGTTGACTTCATCGCATTTGCAGCTATCGTCATTCTGACGGGTCGAGTCCTTCGGGCAAACAGGTACACAAGCACCTTTGATGATTTCTTGCGCTTCATCATCACACTTGCAGGTATCGTCGCTCTGTCTCTTTGAGTCTTTAGGGCAGACGGGGACACAAGAGCCTTTGACGATCTCTTGGCTGTCGTCGGTGCATTTGCAGGTGTCATCGGACTGACGGGTCGAATCTTTGGGACAGACAGGCACGCATGACCCTTTGACTAGTTCCTTGCTGGCATCATCGCATTTACACGAATCATCGTTCTGGCGAGTCGTATGCTTCGGGCAAACGGGTACACATGCCCCCTTGACGATCTCCTTCTTGTCATCCGTGCATTTGCATGAGCCGTCACTCTGACGGGTCGAACCGGTTGGGCATGCAGGAACACAAAGTCCTTTGACAAGTTCCTTGCTGCCGTCGTCGCACTTGCAAGACCCATCAGTTTGGCGTGTAGTATCCTTAGGACACTTGCTCACACAGGCGCCCTTGCTGATCTCCTTGTTCGTATCATTACACTTGCAGCTGCCATCAGACTGGCGCGTAGAATACTGAGGACAATTTTCGACACAAGCTCCCTTGACCAAGTCCTTGTCGTCTTGACACTTGCATCTACCGTTGTCCTGACGAGTCGAGTACTGGGGGCACTTGTCCACACACGACCCTTTGAAGACCTCCTTCTTGGGATCGTTACACTTGCATGAACCATCGCTTTGTCGAGTAGTACCCCCGGGACACTTACCAACACACTTCCCCTGAACAGACTCCTTTCCAGACTTGCAGCTACACTGCCCCGAAGAAGCAGACCAACTAGCCCCATCGTCATCGCAGACACAAGACCAGCTGCCGTAGCTACCAGCCTTGTACTTGGAATCATCAGGGCACTTGTTGACGCACTTTCTGTTCTTGAGGGTCTGCGCATCAGGACAGTCGCAGGAGTACTGCTTATAGATTTGCCCTTCATAGGGACATTGGCAGTACCCGGGTGTTGAGCCTTTGGGTGGGACCCAGGTGGCTGACCCGCAGTATTGGGTGTAGGTGCGCTTATTTAGGGCGTTGGTGGTGCCATCGGGGGCAGCAGAGACGCTGGTGATGGTGATTAAAGCGAGAGTGAGAGCTTTGAACAACATCGTGAATGTACAAGGCGGGCCTTGTATGTATCCCAAGTGTTCAAAGAAAGAAGAGGGGGATAAGACTGTGAGTGCTGGTGGTTCGGAGTGAAGTTACTGGATTGACCTTTGTGTCTTTATAGATTTTGCGATGAGGGGTGAAATATTGTCATCACGTTGATACTCACTGGAGGCTTAGCATCTCCGAGCTGAGTCGGAACGCTAAAAACAATCTGGTGATAAGCTGCATGATGCTATTCCACAAAAAGAATGAGTTCGCAGCTCTCGGTTATCCTCCTCATTGCTATCGCAGTCTAGACCCATCGTCAATGAAGCAGCTGAAGGGGATCGACGGTCCGGAGGCGTCAGTCAATCGATAGCTCATAGAACTGGCTGAGCTGAGATGCTGCAATGAATGAGTTCTGGATCGGGACTTCTTTGTTGTTCTTGGGCCAACTGACTGCGGTGAGCGAGATCCGAGAATTTGGGATGCACCCTTGAGCTTGGACTGACCATCGGGGCTAAGGCTCTGGTTGTCGCCTTTGGTGTTGAGATGAGATATGGGGCCTCAGAACAAGCATAATCTTCGTTTGTCCTATGTACGACCGATGGCACAATATACCTCTCTCTCTCTCTGTGTTGTATAAATCAGTTCTTCTGAAGTGCGTGGATTACAGCTTAGTCGTATGTCCTTTCCCTAATGTCGATGTCGATCTCACTCCTAGAGCTGTCGCCTTGGCAAGCAAACATGGCATTTCCCCTCAGAAGTCCAGAATAGAAACAAGAACTCTTGTTGGTCAAGGCGCCGAATTACCCAACTGTTAAGATGGAGGCGTCAAGGACGGAGGAGGATCAAAGAAGCGCCGCTATTCACGGCGACGCCATGACGCCACTTTGAACGGTTTTGGAATCTGGAGGCGCCGCTTTGCATTCACAGGAATCGGAGAATGGCATGGTGGAAATTTGATTATGTGGGGGAGTCTTTGATGCTGATTTTGCCTTTGTGAGATACTCGTATTAATTTCCACTTCTTCGTAGGCGGCCATGGCAGTTGATCGCAGCCGATGCAATAATGAACTCAATCAGGCTGATCAACAGTACCGCAGCCTGTCAGCTTTAGCGCTCAGACTTTGGAGGGAATTCTCCATGCGTCACCCGTAGACTGGATCTGTCTGGCATGGCTTAGTGGCTGATCGTTCGGGATGAGCTAGAGCTGCAGTTTGCTAATAGTCTCAGCCCTATAAACATTGATGCCAATGTCCAATTTCCACATTTAGACAACAATCCGATTTCTTGAACCTGGACAATCTAGATCAGCGCATGCCAAGATTGAGATTCGATGGAGGGGGTACGGTTTATTACTATCAGCTTGTGTAGTGGGCTTGAACTTGTAAGCTCTTTTATCATCGTATCTCAGTTATCTTGTTTAGATCGTGCACAGCTGAGAAGCGATTCATGATTTTACCATACTCCAATATCTCAAATAACAACCTGGAGTTCTGGCGTAAGCTCAGAGCTATATTTCTGACCGGACAGAGGTAATATGAAATATTATTAAAGAATCACGCGCTTAATATAGAGAGCCAATAGCTTTCTTTGATTTACCATCCACTTTGATCTCTAGAGCATAAAGTATCTAAGTTCTGTCTGCTGATTGAAGCTCTTAGCCACAAGTAGCATAAAGTATCGTTATGGCAAACGTGTTAATTTTTTGGCTACCCTATAAAGATTAAACACTTTAGAGCAGGAAGAACGTTCTACAGGGCTATTGCATCTTATAACTACGAAAAAAGAAAAAAGAAATCACAAAATAGATACTAAACACGAATCTGCTACACATCAAGCTTTTCATTACACTGCTTCTGTAAATGTTTAAAGTATACTCGGAACTACCGTTTGGAAATAGATCTCAGCCTCCCGTTTCCGATATTACCCCGCGTCTCTCTTTAGTGCGGTATCCCTAAAGTTTGACGGCTGACAGCTATCTTTTCTGGCCAAGCTAGCCAAGATCTTTAAGCTTATCTCCCTAGCTTGAGTCTCAGGAGATAAGCATACTTCGTCGGTATCTAGACAGTATCTCCTCTTGAGAAGCTAACATGTCGCCAGGGCTTAACAATAATCAACTGATAAGGAGACTGATAGTAAATAGATATGCTCTAGCCTGTGTTGATTTAATTACGTGACATAAATGCTCTATCGTGTATAAGATTCGAACTGCATAATCGCTCCTCCGGTGCTGCCGGGCTGGCTAGGTCTAAATCGGTTAACAGATTCTTTACTTTTGTCATTGTTGGGAGACCATGCGGAGATAGTAATGAACTCAATTTAGTTATGTCACTGTTTGCTCGAGTCAGTGGCCGCGGGTTTCTTCCGTTGTCAACTGCAGCAAGGTTATTACTATTACTTAATCTCCACATCATATTAAAGCAAGCTACAGTATCATTGTTCATCTATATTTAGAGAGAGAAGCCAAGAAAAACTCTGCAGTTTGTCCCAAGCGTACGTTCTGATCGCGATGCCGATACAAAGGTTCTTGGAAGGATAGAAGCTGCGCAGCAAAACAGTTACATTCCGGTACCCTGCTTGGTTCTTGATCATTTACTGGCTGTATCAACGAGAATGCCCCTCGGTTGGAAAAGTGGCTTGCTTAAGAGTTCCTGTTATAATGTAACCGTATCTATGGAACAATGCATATAGTGAAACTGCTTGATGAACTCTTTCATTCCCATCATGACTTGTTATTCCATCTCCCCGGTCCCGGTCTAGGGTGACGTATGGAGTCTGAGCCTATATATGGCGAATAGGAGCTGAGTTTAATACGGTGTAGCCAATCAGAGTAATTAAACGTGTATACTTAAGGCCCTACAGTAAAGATCAATTGTGTTGGGGTTCGGAAGACTCTCGGTAGCGAAGCTCGCTACGGGAGGAGAATAAACCATTTAAGTTTAAGATAACACAATATAGCAAACAGCATATTAGGGCCTCTACCAGTATCAGCATGATAAGATCTGTATTATCAACCGGGATTCATCAAGAATGACCAATTACAGATGAAAAGTTGTAATTATCATCGCTGACCCTCCATTCCGAGTAATTCCGTGTTCCGATTCGCCCCAGCCGGAGCACTACACGCAGCACCGGTCCACCGTGGTATCGTTTATTCAACATGCACCTCTCCATCTCCTGAAACGCCATTATTTCCCACAGTCAAACTTAAAAAAATAGCCTAGCGATCCGGAAGGTAAGACTCCCGATGCGTGAATCATGAGTGGCCCGAATGTATCGGTTATCTTTGTCTGTATCTGGTCGACAGTTGCACCGGATTGTAACCTCCGCGAACCCGAAAGTACCTACAACGTTCGCTTAAGATATGGCTTGAAGTATGAGAGAGGGGACTGAGATATGCACTGTAGCCTTGTCAGCATGAACCTTATTATCTATCATATAGAACATGGGGACTAGTTTCTAAAACCCTTGTCAATATTTTGGGAGCTGAGGTTCAAGCGAAGGGACTACACTTAGTCGTGATAATGCCAAGGGTCTTAGAAAGGGATTTTGTGAGGGATCTTGCGGTCGGATCATGTGTTATCTCCACGATAAACAGCGTAGGGATATTCTCACCGACATGGTATAGGCATATCACACGAGTCAAGATATATCTCTATAGATCTGTATATCTCTATACATATCGCCATGTTTATCCTCAATGTGAAGTGAATCAACCAATCTTCGTCTGTCTACTCGCACTCAGACATCCAGTTAACAAGATGCATTTCTCAAACTTCTTTGTCTCAGCCTCTCTAGGGAATCTAGCTCTTGGCGCAGCCTTTTCTACTAGAAGGCTCCAGAGTCAAAATCAAGGCCCTGGAACAATTCTACGCTGAGAACGAAGACTACGGCTTCAAGATCCATGATAGTCTTTCTGGTTCTCTGTATGATCATGCTATTAACTTCAAGGCTGATTTTGATATCCTGGGTGAGAAAAATTCGTTGCAGAAGGTTGCTATTCAGCCTACGGTTGAGAAGTAAATTTATTCATGTCTGAGTGAGGTGCGGGTTACTGATTGTTGGGATAGGTATAAGTGGTCGGATGGTGAGACGCGCTACACTATGAAGGTAGTCAAAAGCTTCATCAAGACTGAAGATGATGGAAAGATCAACTGGTCTCCCAATGGCGGCGCTATGTGTGCCGTTGTCAACAAGGACGAGAAGAATCCTTACGGTGAAACCCAGGATACAGAATCGTACCAGGTAAGTACCTCTGAGCACCTACATACAGCCTTACAGCTCACATTAATAGCATCTGGCGTTGCCTACCTTACCGTCAAAGACTCCAGCATCACCGGGAACGCATCCCACCACACAACACATCATCTCTACGTCACTCGCCAGAAGGACAATGAGACATACGCTGCTGGAGCGTATAACTCTCTCACATCCGAAGACCCGCAGGTTGACTTTAACAAGTACTTCAACGGCGAGTCCCTCGATCAAGAGGAGATGTAAGTCACTCTCATCCATCGCATCATGATTTGAAGCTAACGAGGACAGTGTCGTTTGGTTCAACCTCGGAATGCATCATATGCCTCACACTGGCGATCTCCCCAACACAGTCTTCTCGACGGCTCACTCGTCCATGTTGATTGAGCCGATGAACTATCTCCTTGGTGATCCGTCGCAGGCCAGTTCGCAGCAGGTTCTCATCAAGACTACGGATGGCAAGCCTGAGATTACGAGATATGGGGCTAAAGAGGCGACGTGCCCTGTTGATATGGTATGTTGTTCGTGTTCTTTTCTTCCGGCGCAGTGCTAATTTGTCTTCTGCAGGCTCAGCTTAACCCCGATCTGTCGAGCTACTCCAACAGTGTTAGTGTTATGAAGTGTCCCTTTGATGGATCAAAGCCGGATCGTGCTAGGTCGATCATGCAGCGTTGGACATGGAAGATCTCAGAGTCTTGAAGGGAATTTAGTCTATTGCGGCTGGGGAGAGATGAGGATTTGGTGCTAGCAGTAGTTTCGCGGTGGGCGAAAGCCGTACTACATGTAGCGCTTAACCAGTTGTAAAATGACTCAATTCAAGACACGCTGTACGATAAAGCTATGGATATGCTTGCCTCTTACTATAGGTCTCTTATCTCTCTTGAATCGCTCAATTGAACCTAGTTCAATGCCAAGATGCAACCTTATCAGAAGTATACTCAATGAGGACAAGATCTACCATGTCAATGTTGCAAAGCTCGACCTTATGTAATAGAAATGAACGGTAGTATTGATCCGACATGTCCGCGATGGAAAATACCTATCAGCATCCTAGTTTCACGGGATTTATTTGACCGACTATTTATCTGTCCTATAAGAATTGAAGTTCCATTTTGCAACTTCACACGTTCTTGTCAGTCCCTTTGCGGTATTTGCAGTTCTTTATTACTCGCCATGCGGTTTCTCGCGTTACTCAGCCTAGCCCTCTCAACGGTGGCAGAGCTTCTCCGTCCCAGTGGTATATCCTTGAGCCTAAACGGGACAAACTATTTCTTATCGCCATCGCTGCAACAAAGGCTACCGAAAAGCCTCATCCCAGCCACCATCGCTACGGATTCTTTGGCATTTGTGCCTGTTACTATTGTTGACAATAACACCGCTCAAAAGGATCTGTCCAAAGTCTTCTCAAGCTGGGCGCAAAAGGACGACGTGTGGCAACCTGCCTTTTCTGAACTGGTGGTGCTATTGAAGTCGCCTGGTTGTAGATCAACAACGACTACCTTCAATAATGGCATCAAGTCCGCTGTTTCTTGCTGGCACAAAGCTCCCGAAATCCCCTCAGGACCCTACTTCCTAGACCCGTACAGAGGGAGTCTCCATCAGGTGTATCGGCTCTACGATGAGTTCTCCGGTAGCTTTCTGGAATCAATTATCCAGTCTCCAGACGGGACTTTTCAGACCCTCTCAGCGCATGCTCCGGGTAGCAGTTCCCTCTCCATAGGAGTTCCGTCTCGCTTGTACTTTACTCGCACAAAGGAAAAACCTCTAGCGGGAATCCGAGTAGGAGTCAAAGACCTTTACGACCTCAAAGGTGTAAAAAGCTCACGCGGCAATCGTGCTTGGTATAACCTGTATCCCGCGGCGAACAAGACAGCACCAGCTATCCAGAACCTAATAGACGCCGGAGCCGTAATTGTCGGGACACAGAAGCTCTCCCAGTTTGCGAATGGCGAAAATCCAACGGCAGATTGGGTCTCGTACCTTGCGCCGTTCAACCCACGCGGAGATGGTCATCAAGGCCCCTCGTCATCCTCGTCGGGGGCGGGGGCCTCTATAGCGACTTACCCGTGGCTAGACCTTGCTGTTGGTAGTGACACCGGAGGCTCTATCCGTGGCCCTGCTGGAGTTTCAGGAGTCTTCGGCAATAGACCTACTCATGGTCTTGTCAGTTTGGACCATGTGATGCCACTTTCGCCCAGGATGGACACAGCGGGTTTCCTGACTCGCGACCCGGAAGTTTGGGGAGCAGCGCAGGCGGCTATGTACAGGAAGAACTACACGGCCTTTTCGAAGGAGAAAGTCAAGTACCCACGAACGATTTACACGGCGGGGTTTCCAGCCAACGATACACCGGAGGGCGCAATACTGTACCAATTTGCCAACGATCTCGCTGACTTTCTTACAACCAATGTTACTGAGTATAACATCAGCCAGCACTGGGCTTCAGCGGGGCCGAAGTCCGTTCGAAACACTCCCTTGACGGAATTGCTGAACGTAACGTACGCTGCTCTCATCACCAAGCAACAGATTGCTTTAGTCAAAGAGCCATTCTTTAGAGACTATGCTGGTATGTGCATATATATACAAGACAACTAGATTTTATGACTAATTCGAGAATCTTGCAGCCGCTCATGATGGCCGCACGCCCTACATAGATCCAGCACCCAGCGCACGATGGGCATGGGGTGAAAGCCAGCCTGACTCCCTCCTCGACGACGCCATCCATAACAAAACCATATTCATGGATTGGCTCAACCACGACGTTCTTCCAAAAGACAAAGACTCACAAAGATGCTCTTCTAGCATCTTGCTGTACACCCAGGGCCCAGGGATCTTCAGCCGTCGGGATATCTATCTGGATCCTCCGAGCGTTCCTTTCGGATGGTCCTTGAGCAGGATTTCCATCTTTAGCGAAGCACCGGATAGTGTCTATCCGATTGGGGAGGTGTCGCAGTTCAGCGATATCACCGGTCGCAATGAGAGCTTGCCTGTTAGTGTTAATATTATGGTGGCGAGAGGGTGCGATGGGCTTGTACCGAGGTTGGCTCAGGATCTTGTTGGGCTTGGCCTGTTGAAGATTCCAAAGACTGGCGGGAGTATGCTGGGAGGAGAGATTTTATTTTAATTAGAAGCCTATTCAAGGACAACGGATAGATAATGAAGGTACTTGTTTCATGCCAATCATAATAAGGCACACTCTTTCTCATAAGCTTAAATTATACTAATCTTGATCTGTGACTCCACCTCCACAGTCAACATGCTCAACGGTGTCTGGTAGCATTCCATCTCAGAGACAAATACATGGTGCTCCCGATTGTTCCATTCCTGCCAAAACTAGATAACGAAAACCTAGTCTTCACTACACACATCGCTCTGTAGTGATCCCATGTCAGAAAACTCCTCACAGTAAATTGACGTTCTGGGGGGTGAACTTACTCCTACTCTGTTGGGGCATGTATGTGATCTCCATGTATCATAGACCCCATCACTCTCAATACATCCCCAGTCACAATTGCAGCCAGACGGGTTGCATAGTGTTCCGCTGAGATCGTAATTGCTGACGTTCATGCAGCCCGCAGCGCGTGCATCTCTTCGCGCATCTGTTCGGTTGTGACAGCTGCCGATTTCTTCTTGGATATGCAAGTAACGAGCAGATACTGAGACTACACAGCAGGCCACGGCAATGACCGTTAATTTCATCGTGATAAACAAGGTGGAGGGAATGGGAAAAGGCTTGTATGTTAAAGCTGAGAAATGGCGTTCTTGGCGAGACGGCCATCTCTTCAAATAAGCTGGGCATGGCCGTGACTTAAGGTGAAGGACTCTAAGACATGTCTAACCCCTAATGCAGCTTTTATTGACAATATGTCGCGTCAAAATTGCTGCCGCATCCCTTACAGAAGGTGGAGATTTATCAAGGGAGGATGGACATTCTCAAAACTCGATGTGCTATTATGGCATATGCTACTCATCTTAACTATCGCCAATTCAACCGAAGGGCAAGAATAAAAGAAATTAAAAAAAGGAAATTCAGTCTGGATTATAAGATAAAAAAGAGACAGATATAAAAAGAATAAGTCAGCTAGGTAAGTCGACCACGCCAGGAGTCGAACCTGGAATCTCTAGAGGGATCAGTTGCTGAGGACCGAAATCTAGCGCCTTAGCCATTAGGCCACGCGGCCTTATCTTATTGGATGACAATCTCGGCTCGGAGATAGCACTATGAACGCGTCTTACCATCTATAGTATACTCCCCTTTACAATGTACTTATCTCTAAAAGCTAGTAGCTACTACAGTTACTTAAACTATTCTCTTTACTCTGTTCCTGTTAACTGCCTGGAACCTGAAGTAAGTCATATAGAGGTGACTTACAGCTCTCGAATTGCTACTGCTACTGAATCGCGCTCAGAGCAGAAGAATCAGATACACATACACTTATGAGCCCATGCAGGTTGTCATTTCACATTTAGCAAGTAAAGACGTTGTGCTTACGTGTCCCTGTTCCAGAGAGAGTGCTACCTTCAGGGATCTATAAACTTTATAAGCCACAATGCTTCACCGTCTTCCTCAAAACATGAGTTTTAAGCTTTAGCTAAGGCTCTTGCTATATACAACTGACTTTCTACAATGGGGCTTTGGAGTATCTTGTAATCCAATTCTCTGTTCAGAATACTCGAAGTGTTTATCATAGCTATCTCAAGAAGTGTTAGCGAGATGCCCATATCCACCACTGCCCCATCGCATGACACGGGGTCAATACGGAAGAAACAGTTGTGCCCTACATGGAAAACACAGATAAGCCTGGGCTGAGCACACGTTCTGATTTGGACCTTTCGACTTCAGCCTGTAGAACATCCTCCCTGATATTTTCTTACCAGACATCATCTTATTGCTCAACATACACCACCCACAATGCAGATCAACTTGGCCACTCTTCTTCTCTTTCTCTCTGCTGGTTTCCATGCAGTAGAAGCTGCCAAGTGCCTTTACAACATTCCTCGCAAGTGTTCTGAGGGGTGTCCCAATGGAGGTTGTACTGTACCAAATTCGGCCGACGACGTGTGCTGGTACTACTGTTAGAGGGCCATTGTAGGTATGTGATTCCCCTTTTGTCGCATTGCACTAAGTTTAATTCTTGAATAGACCCCTCAAGGCCCGAGTTATTTTGTTCGTTCCCAACCACCAATCATCTACGGACCGACAGGGACGTCACTCTAGAAGACATCGTTACCGCATAACCCGATGAGACATACCCCGATATATCTTTCGCTAGTGGCAGGACTATATGGTGGGATAATGGTTGAAATGAGTGGCTCCTTAGGCGAAGTTTAGTGTTACAAGTCTTGCTCCATGAACGCCTCACTTCACATACAAGACCACCTAGGTGGAAGCAACAGCGACGGCATCATACATATTTGAGATTTCAATTTATATCCAATACATCTATCCTACATCCGTCCACCACAAGGAGGAGACTATCTCACTGAGACGTCTATCTCCAGGTCGTCCCCAATTCAAACGACTTCGGAGGTCTCCTGCTCACCCTTCTTGTCATCAAGAGGCTTGTCAAGACCAAGGCGCTGACGAGTAGTGTAAGTAGCAATAGAGCCATTGGCATCAGCCTCAGTGATAAGCTCCTTGCGGCGAGTATCAACCAGGAGGCGGATCAGGTCAGGGCGCATGTAGTGACCAGCAAAGTCAGCAAGGACCTTGGTGAGGTGAGTCTCGTTGAGATCAATGTCAACAAAGAGAAGACCATCAAAGTCCTTTTCAGGCTTGACGACCAAGCTACCATCAGGGCGGTAGATACGAGCATGACCGTTGTAAATAGAGGGATCAGTCTCTGGCTCAACACCCTCAGGAGTGTTGATCTTGAGACCCTCAACGGACAAACGCTGGAAAGGCGCAAGAGTCCAAGTACCTGTCTCAATAGCATACTCGGGAGTGACCAAGTCAGAAGCGGGATCAGCATAGTTGGTAGCAGGATCAGGAGCAACCTGACGCTCCTTTCCGGGATAGACAGGCCAAGCAGCGATGTGAACCTGCTCACCAGCAGAGACGTTGAGAGACTTGAGGAAGGGGTTCATGTTCTCCCAGCAGTTAAGCTGTCCAACACGACCGATGTCAGTCTCGCTGACGGACATGAAGGTGTCGCCGGAGCCATCGCCGTAGACGAGCTTCTCAACATGAGTTGGCTTGATCTTGCGACGGTGGTTGATGACGGAACCATCAGGGCCGATGAGGACTTGGGCGAGGTAGAGAGTCGCGTGGTCGATCTCGGAGAAACCGAGGGAGACGTAGATTTGGTTGTCGCGGGCTGCGCGACGAATGCGGCGCATTTCCTCAGAGTCGACGGCCATGGAGTTCTCGCGGTAGCGCTTCAGCATGGGGAGGGATTGGAGGTAGGTGACCTTCCACATCCAGTAGGGGTATCCAGGGATCCCTAGAGTTGTTAGTGATGAGTATGAATGGGGAGGAGGGAAGACTTGCAAACTTCGGGGAAGGCGACGAGCTTGCATCCAGCTTGACCGGCCTCGTTGATGAAGTCGATGGTCTTGCGAACACCACCCTCAAGATCGAACCACTGGATACTGTTAGTGATGTCCAAGGTGTTAGAGTGTTGGAACTTACTCCAGGCTCGGAGGTGACAGCAGCGGCCTTGTACTTGGTGATAGCCATGATGAAGATTTTAAGATGGTATTTGTTGAGATTGGTGGTTGCGACGAAGTTCTGAGATGATGAGTGAAACCAAACTTGAGCGAGGCATCATCATATTTATACCACAATCAACATCAGTACAAGTATACAAAGCACTGACTATTATCTCATCCAGCGTTACAGTCCGAGTCACCGAGGTCTCCCGCATCTGCACGAGCTTCATGATATCTGCACCATGATGTACCGTTTCACATACAACACGCATCCCTCGACCAATAAAAATAAAGCACCAAGATCTACCATCCACGGAGAATTGCCGGAGAGGCTTTACCGAAAATATCCGTGGCGGCGTAATCGTCTGATAGTCCACATTGCGGCGTGGTGCGGCCCGCAGATTGATAAGTCTTGCGGCGATGCGGCGGTCGCCGGGTAGTGAATTCTAAGGGAACGCGGCGAAAAATGGATGTCGTGAGAGCTCGTAAGGTCTTGTGGTTTTATTAATACATTGATTTACATAATACGATGTTATTCTGCAACTCTTGAGCAGGTTCCTACTTTAATAATACTTATATAAGGTATATAATATAAGTATTAGCTATAAGGTCTATTAACTTAATATACTACTTTTATTAAAATTAGTTTAAATAATATAC
>LTDI01000036.1:0-18271 GCA_001654545.1 Fusarium agapanthi | reverse complement strand
GAAGAGGAAGAGGAAGAGGAAAAGGAAAAGGAAGAGAAGGATCGAGATTAGAATGAGATCCAAGATGAAGTGAGGGTGTGGGAACCTGCGCAGGATATGATAGAGAGGGAGAAGTGCAGGGTCTCTAGAGTACATAAGAGGAGCCAGCAACACGAGGAGACGAAAGCTAGAATAGAAGCCAGGCTCAAGTCGAAGTCATGTCAAGTCAAGTCAAGCTAAAGAGAGACGGCGGCAATGACAGGGACATTAAACGGTGACGGACAGTCTTGGAAGCATGGCCAGACAAGCAAGGGACAAACAGATAGAGAGATTCACTTTAGATTCGAGTAACACCAGAAGCCCAGATTTGTTTCATCTCGTGTTAGCCACATCGATCAACTAGTTCATCACTAAGGTAGAGAAGAGGATAACAGGTCGCCTCTGTTGAATTGAGGTTATGTGAATTGAAGTGCAGTGAGGTAACTTGTGAGAGCCTTGTGGAGTTTGAGACTCGAAACAGAACTTTCGCTGTAAGAAGAAAAAGCACAACATCTCACACCTCGAATCCTCACACATCACCCTCACTAATTAGGGGGTGGATGAATCAGGAGACCGGGGGCCAGGGGGACCCTTGGACGTGGAAATGGACCCATGAAGAAGAGTGGAGGAGACGTGGGAGGGCAAGCTAAAGTTACAGTAGCCGGGGCGCGCGGTTGGTAGTAGTACTGTAGTATCCGTAGTAGTGTGTATATATGTATTAGATTGTTAGCCTTTTGATGGCTGGTGCCGGTGCATTGTGGCCTCGTGCTGCTGGTGATTGATGGACTTTGTTGATGGTGGTCGTATAGGCAGGATAGATTCCAACAGCCACTTGAACTAAAAACTATGTATAGTGATGTGCAGTATCCTCCACCCACGGGCTCATCAGTTGGCTACCCTACCTAGCTTTTACCGAACGTGGATGGAGCAGGTTTCCGTGCGTGTTTGCTTTCGATGCGGCTAACACAATCTCTAGTCTGATGAGGATCCATGGTGGGAGTTTTTGTCCATGACAGGGCGCGACTGAGAGGCATACAGCCAGCACTTCTCATTTCTAGCCAATATATCATAAAACTCGTATCTACCAACAAAGCCATTATTTAAGAAATAAAAAACACCAATCTTCCATACTCCCTGTGTGCTTGAGTTTCCAACCCCAAGAGCACTTCTCCGAAGTCGAGGCGGCGTGGCGCTTCATCCGGCGTCACTCGCCTACTGGGTGCGGTCGGCGTCGGGTACCTCGTCTATGAGACCTCAAGTACCTACAGCCCCAAAGGTACCTGCGCCGGAACTGCAGAGTACGGTAAAGTGCGTGCCCTGGTCTGTCTGGTCGCGGAGGGATGGCTCGGCTCGCCTCAAAGGGTCTGAGCAACCTCAACCTCATTCTCAACCTCGAATTCAGCCCGATACGCAATGCTATCCCCAAATTTGATCGGGCATATCACGTCACTACCCGGTCGAGGACGATCCTGCTGGTAAATCAATTAATGCCTCCTTCGCCCAGAATTAGATGGATGGATCCAAATGTTGGAAACCCATCTCCAGCCATAACCCTGGATGAGACAGACCCGTACAGTACTCTATTTGTCTGTTCATCCATCCATTCATCCATATCAACCAACACACACAAGTAAGGCCCTGAGTACGGAATCTCTCCGCCCTCAAATACCACCATGCTTTCCGGTCAACTATTTGCACTTCCTGTTTCATTCTTCACTGCAACTGGTATTATCGCTTGCGTTGGCGTACCGCCTGCATGTACGGAGTATGCAGAGCGTTCAGCATCCTCAGAGTCCGCCTTTTCATTTCCATATCAACTCAACTCTCGCGCTGCACTCTTCTCGCATTATTGATCCTTCTGGCGCGCTCACACTTCACTGGGCGCTTTTCAACTGTCGCCATGGGCCGCGCGACTGGCAGGGTGACGACGGCGCCGCCCTCGACCGCCCAGAGACTAGAGTTGAGAGGTGACAAGGGCCACCAACAGGCTCCTCTACGCTTAGCACGGTGTGTGTATAGCCAGACACCCTCGGGTGCGGATCAAGGACCGCACCGCGCGTTGCTCTGCCGCGGTCCTTCTTCAGGTTCGGCGGCTTTGAAAAACGAACTTCGCAATATCGTACCTCTAGAGTAGCATAAACACAAGCAATGCCGATTTGTTTAAGCGCATTAGACGAGATAAAGTCAAGAGCACATGGCACAGTTACATGTCCTTCGAAATTTGAATCAATCGTTCTGAGAATTATCCCCGAATCGTCTCTAGGGAGGTAGTTAGTTGTTGGCCGTTTCAATTATCTGAGTCATCTCGTCTATCTCACGCGCGACAATGATAGCACTCAGAAAGACTGTGCCGCGAGCACCCCATCCACTGCTACTGCACATCAATCACCTAAATTTACGCCTCTTGGCATGACACTCCACCTCGCGATGTGCCTTTCGCAAGCTTTTCTTCCCGCTCCATTATCATCATCACCGCCCATAACACTGTCGGCGGCGGCGCCAAACCCCAGACCTTGAGTTCAAAACAAGGAACACCATCCGCTGCCGGCCGATCTCTGACAGAAGCACTTCACCTCACCTCAAAAGGATACGCACGACTCGATAACAGCAGTCCAGTCAGATGCCCTCTACGCGGCATCAGCCCCAAGCGTGTACAGTACCCGCACCAGGATCGCCCTTGGGGTAATACAGTACTCCCGGGTCCAATGGGCGACCCTTGTATACCTCCAAAGAGATCAACTCCAGAGAGAAATAGGGAGGGATGCAAGCCTAGCAAGATAAAACTTCGTGTTGGCCTCCTGTAATCCTGTAACTGACGCCAACCTAGTCGCGCGACTCTCCAAACAAGCCTAACCGAGCAAACTAGAGCTGCTGGCTGTCTTCCTAAATCCTTCGTGCCCACAGGAGCTGTCCTTTAGCGCATATCAGTGACCATCTTCTGATGTAATCTCGCTTTCTTGACGAGTTCTATCGTGTCAGATATCTCTGAGTGCTATACCTTCGAGTACTCTTCTGGGAAAACATAGAATCGCCGATGGAGCCATATATGACAACTTACTAATGTATGCATATTGCGCCTGGATATTAATGGAAGCATTCTTATTATGTTTTTATTTACTTAGAATAATCGCAAGAGATTTCTTGTTGTGAAGCTTGGTACGATATTCTTTGTCTCTATCTTGGTTGATTCTACTATGCTCTCACTAAAGCTAAAATACAGGCAAGGCTCAAGGAGCACTTACAAGTTAACCTTTTGCGAACTCCTATGTATACAAATTTCCTACCTACCTAGTAGTACTTATGTGGTAGGAGGAACTGGCACCTGCTTTTCTCGTACAGTCTCAAAACGACGACGAACTGTCAACCTAACTGGGCAACAACGCTAATACTCTTGAAGTTAGCCTTGAAAACCTAACCTAACGGGCCCCTTCCCTGCGCTACGGTTGGGTGGAGAATATCGGCGCCCCGTTCGCTCTTGCCGCGGCACTGACAACCACACCAGATGCTACTCCACTTCTCGTCCAACTGAACTTCAGCTTCAATCCAGTAACTGTAAAAAGTCAAGTTTGTCGCTACCTATACCACGGCTTCCCAGTCTCTTGAATCTATGAAGGGCTTGTTTGTCCTCTCTCTCGGCCACTTTCGCCTGGCGAGAGATCAGAGAGACCTTACACATCACTGGACTTTGAACAACACCGGCTTCGAAAAGCGAACTGTGTCTCCCGAGCCAACCACAAATCTTTATCCTACCGTCCACCGCATGTCGGCGGATGTGGTGTCGGGACTGTGCGCCTCCTCGCCCCAAGGGCCAATGAGCAGCTTCTATCGGGAACCAGATCAGGGCATTTGCAAGGATGTGGCTGTCCAGGCACCTTAGGCGAGACAAAACTATTAACGCCGCGTCTAACACGCTAAGACCTGTCTCGTGCGGACAATCGCCGCCGTCCGCGGCTGTGCCAGGACTTAGCCCCCCTCAAACCCGTGTGAGCCGATTGATGCTTGGGAATGACATGCGCGAGCCAGACAGTCTATTAAGCTTTTTATATGATTTAATCTATGTACTGACGTGCAATGACAGCTCGAAGGTACGTGTGTGTTATGGGATATGCCAGTATCATATCCCAGCTCGTTCCTGGCATGATTGAGGCTGGTCCTGCGTCTAGCTCAAATCACTTCTACAGTTGATACATTTGTGTGGGGAGGCAGGAGGTCACCCTTGTTTGGTGGCCTCATCCAACACTCATAACCCTATTCGATACTGGGGCCTTTCCTGAATGTCTAAGAGAGTTGCTCAGCTGGATCTTGCACGCCCGTACGGAGTATTCTGTCAGCGATGAGTGGCCACGCAACTTGATTCCGGCCCAACTGAAGCAGCACCAAAAATATCTTAAGCGCAAAAGGGCACCGGCATGCATCCCTCAAAACAGCCCATTCTTGGAAATCATCCTCAGTCTCAGCTGGTGAGCCAGCATGGGCCCTGGATTCTGTCACATTTCAATATCTGCGTGCCGTTAGTTGAGTTCGAATGCCTGGTCACATTTCACGTCATGGTTAACGGCATAACGCCCCAGACTAGAAGAATTTGATTGGCTCATCGATTGCCGATGTTCCTATTCTTGTCTTTGTTGCTCTCCGCCAGCAGAACATCATTGACCAACAATGCTAAACTCCCTGCCTGACCTTTCGGTGCATGCATCACATTTCGCTTGGGGCCAGATCTAAATCAGTGCTTGCCACGCCTCAGTCTAGCTGCAGTATCTAACTCACCTATTGTGCGTTTTGACTCCTGTGCCGCCAATGGCTAGGGACGCTATCAGCTATTCCTTGTCCACTGTGATGGAAACAAGCCGGCTCCTACCTATGATTGGCTCATTATTGAAGACAAGGGGCTTGCCCGTCGTGACTAAAATTGTCACAGTAGCCAGCTAATGCCCCAAGAACGGAATGATGGAATTTTAGCGCCTCTATCTCCAAACCCATGGCCAAGCAGGTAATAGCCAGCTCTATATTACTGCACTCTGTCTGCTCGTAGGCACACCGCCGTATTGGTTGCGACCTCACAACAACGGTGCTGCAATTTTCGAAATGCAAGCGCGGGGAAGCGGAGGGCTGATTCTGGCAGCGTATTCCACTCACCTGGTCACTTCATCCCATTGACAAGGGGTTTTGGCAAACCTCGGACAATCAGCAAGGTGTTCATTCCAGGTCACGTTTTCGCTAAGTTTCTCTCGTGATGAGAAACAGTTTCGAGATGATTCATCCCATCTGATCCGTGGGCAGTAGAGCAGGCCGGAGGTCCAGTGATTGATCAGCACGACAAGGCCAAAGAGCATTCATTGTATGGCAAAAATAACTCCGTCAGCGGGTCCGAATACTACCCTTGCGGGTAATATGCTCAACCTGTGACTGGAAAGATAGCACTGTTGGCGATCATTGCATGTTATACAGCATGTTCGCTCTTTTTATGTAACCAGCCCGGAACATAGCGAGCACTGGGGCTGTTGCCGCTGTTCTCGTTGCCAATGTGGTTCTAAAGGATGCCGAAGTGTAGTCGACTGCCGAGTTGCATCCCAGTCCATCCACCAACACTGCCCAAGTAAGAGATTACTTCTGAGCTCGAGTCAAAATTTAGGAAACCCGACCCTGGCTGTTGGTTTCAAGATGTCTCTCCGTTCTGTGCTTATGCACTTTGTTGTTTTGGCACAAACGTCGTCGAGAGGACGGCCGGCGTCCGCGGAAGATGTGTAATTGAAGTAACTATCATGATCAAGCGTGGCGTGATTGTGTGTACACGTTGGAGCCAAGCCGCAAACAGTCAACGGCATACTATGAGATCCCGGAAGACCAACAAGGCGAAGCCAACCCCTTCTTCCACGTAATGCTTGGCCAAGTTTATGGGTAGCCTTGAATGGTTTGTTGGCGATGGATTTGTTGGATGAGATGTGGCCTTGTATGATGCCTTATCTTGAAATATGCCACTCTGCCACTATCGTGCACCGAATACTGTCTTCTGCGTTGTCCTTCATAGCATCACGCCGCGGTGGCGCATATGAAGTGAGATGCATCATGTTGGCCGGTAGCGCACTGAATAGCACGCACTGCTGTTCTCGCCTCATATCCGAATGCATCGATATATCCCTGTTGGAAAGGCATAGAGAAAGGAGACAACATTCAGTAGGATGCCGAGGCCACCCTTACTCCAAGAAAACACTTGGACTGACGCTGATGTTTGTTCGGTCTCCTTGCCTGTTCTCTACTTGATACCTGGGCATGCTCCAGCGCCATAATGAGTGTAGAGGCACGTATCCGTACATCAGCCCTATAATACCTCTGAACTATATGTTCGAATTCCCTGGGTCTTCCGTACTTATCGGAGACCCTGTTCCCAGGACAGGCTGCACCGGCATATTGCAGCAGCCAATCATGTATTGTGTAGATAGATGCTGAAGACGTCACTCAAAGAGCCTCAACACCATGAAGCAAGTCATGAACCATTTAATATATCCCGACAAGTAAACTTCTAATTACACAACACTTGTTTCATCTAAAAATATATCGACAGTGATTCTATGCTAACTCCACGTGCTCAGTGTCCAATAATGCTTCATACGTCCACAGCTAGCCGCCAGCTAAGCGCCGGCCTTGCGTCGCATCCTATCTCGCAGCTTTCCAGAACCACCAATATCTTGGCGCTTAACAAGGGTCAATCTAATCTTAGATCAGATATTTTGATGCGAATCATCATACCTGCATGTTGGGATGCCACGAGTTGGGTCTATTCTTGGATCATAGACGCCGACCACAACATGCAGCATGCAAGTATGTATAATACTGGGCGTCTCGCTCGAGATGACTTCATCTTTCCCAAGCGCTGGCCCTTGTTCGACGAGGCTCCTGTGATCTAGAGGCCATGCACACTCTCCTTTTCAGGAGACACACCCCATCACCACCATCATCATCTACTTGTCTCCGGCGCCAAAGAACCAGGTTGCAGAGGAGCGGCAGCACTATCTCAGTCGATCTGAGCCACTCGATTGGCGCTCCTGGGCCCGTTTAGGCAAGTCGAGGGTCGACAGTAAGTTAAGTCGTATGTAAGTCATGCGGGCCCGAGGCATTGGATGGCCTACACGCCCTGGTTGTTCATGTATCGTATCTGCTCTAGGGGTCGTATTTTACCAGGAACACGGGTCGCTTTCCAGGGAGCTGGAGTTATAATTATAGGAGCATGTTGCTAAATTAGGATGCAGCCTCACTGTAGCCGCCGATGAGCTGCATGTTCTTCAAAGCAACCTCATTCTTACTGTTTATCATGCTTCCTAGCGCCCATTGTGTCCCTCACGGTATGCTTTTATGGCGCGGATCCCTGGCCGTTTCAAGTCCGTCTTTTGAAGGGGCACTTGTTTGCAAACACAATGTGCAGATGCAATATCATTCCTCCCCCACGTGGTCAAGACGCCCATGTGCCCACACCCCAGGTTCTTCCTCAAAAGATGCACGTCTGGACTAAGGGTTATGCAATGTCTTGAACGGTCACACAGCTTAGCTCCACGCGGCGCTCCACCACAGCAAAGATATGTTGAAGGGATGGTTTGTATAACGCCCTGGCGTCTAGACATCTCCCATCTCAGGTACACATCCAAAATTAGGTGCAACCCTGTCTCGCTGGAGCCCTTGTCCATGGTTTGGCATATCTCGAACCAACAACTGCCGGCCCTGGCAGATCTAGCCATCAGGTCGGTGCAGAGATGCCTGTGTCCCTGCAGGAACGTTACCTGCAGCCAGTCGCGTGCAGTAAGTCACTGGCGCGTAGAGCCATGTACCGTGGTACTTCGAGGATACATGTACACTGCCCTACTTCTTCTGTCTTTTATTGCTCTTGTCGCTTACACCACTCAAAACGCTGGCACTTCTCTTGTGCGCGGCACCGCTGCTACCAGGACGCCCGTTCTTATCGTTTTCATTGAGCAGTTCTGTTTCCTTGCTCGAGGCGTCCGAGGCCTCAATAGTAGGGGCTGTCGTTTCTGAGGCATCCTTGTTTGCATCTCCAGGTGCAGATGTGACGTCCCCATCTGCTTTCTCGGTGGTCGCCCTAGTAGCAGCTCCTGCCTCTGGGTTGTTGCCGGTCCCTGTGTCCTGGTCTACTTTGTCCTTTTCGACTGTGGAGTCAGATTCAGGGGGGGCCATAGCCTTTTCCCGTTCTGCTTTTTTGGCCTGTTCAACTTTGATCTCGGCGTCAAGCTTGTCCGATACCTTGCGGGCATCAAGCAGACTATTGACAGCCGCAAGAAGCTGTTCGTACTGATGTGTCGTAGCCGCGGTGGGCATGGCAAGTTTGTTAGGCACGTCCAGTTCGTTGAGAACATTTGTGATGCGATTCTGTTGTTGATTAGACTTGTGTGAGAACAACTTATTGATTCTCTCGGTTCGGAAAGTCGGTCCAGAACCCAATCGATCATGATGTGTCACACCGTACAATAGCTCCTCCTGTGTCGAAAGCTTACGGCGCTCCTGTTGTTGCTGTTGCTGACCCTTTTTGTTGTTCGCAGCTGTCGGTGTGGCGGCAGGTCCAGTAGAATCACGAGGCCCTGTGGATGCAGCTGTGCTTTCCCGCCTCCCGGCTTCTTGCGCTGGTGCGGCGGCGGTAGCGGCGGTAGATGCAGCAGCCGCTGTTTGCGGTGGCGCGGTACCAGAAGGGCTGGTACCATCGCCAGGCATCAACGACTTGCGCTTCTTGGACTTGTCGGCGGTCATTAGGTTTTGAAGAAGGTTCTGCAAGCCAGCAGACGATTTGAAGGCATTGATATCAGTGTCCGCCCGAGGATAATCGAGGCGATTATACAACTCGCGACGCTCTTCGTTAAACCGCTCACTACGTGCCAGAATACGCTTAATCTCCAGCAAGAGCGATTCCTCTTCACGAGCTTCTTCGCGCGACCGGGTCAAGGCGTTGAGCGCAAACTCCTTTCTTAACTTCTCTTGCTGTGGGTTGAAATGCGCCATGAGTTCATGCAGAGAGAATTCAGGCTGCGTCATGTACTGCACAGGCTTTTGCGCCGCCATCATCTTCGAAGCGACTTCGTAGTATCTTGCTTTGAGGTCTTCCAGAGAACGTGGCCGTGTTGCTGGAACGATGGCCTTGCTCTCATCACCGTCGGCATCAGCCTCTCCGTTCGTCGCGGGGGGGTTCCATTCGTAGCGGTCCCAAATCAGTGGCCATCGAAGGTCAAAGTCGCGCGCCAACTCGAGCAAGTAATCCGTTTCCTCCTTGCTCCAGTCATTGTGTTGTAATGACTGCTGGTACTGGCCTTCGCTATACTGCGGGACTGAAACCTGCACGTTGTATTTTGCAAACGCAGAGTCCTCCGTTCCATCTCTGAGTAGTTGTGGCTGTTCTCCTTGGCTCGTTTGTTCTGGTGATACGTCGCTACCATCTTGCTTCTCATCCTTCCTCCTCCAGTGCCGCAAAGTGAAATCTGAATCGGTACGCGCCGAGTTTTTGAACGATCGCATCTCCCATCTCGCTGCGGGTTTGCGACTTGCAAAGCGCCGCTTCTTGAAATGTGTAACTTCAGGGACAATAGCAATGGGGTTGTCGCCCCCAAGATTGTGTACCTCACGAGCCAAACCCTTCAAGTTTGGCCTTGGTGCAGCAATCTTTTGCTTCTTGCTCGTCCTCAGACCTGATACGCCATCACCCAGGTTTAGCACATCGCGAACGTCAGAAGAGGTCATCTTGCAGGTTTGTCGTGGAGATAGGTTGTCGGAAAGAAAGAAGGACAAGTATAACTGGTCCAATGATCCGTTAAAGTCAAGCTTCCATCACCAAGGTCATCAAATTCAAGCACGGTGTCCACTCCAAACAATAGTTTATCGGACCGTATTTCGTTTATTGATGGTTTTCGTTGAGATCGAACCGCTGGTGTTGGTCGACGCGTCTGAAAATTTGGTGTTGACTTGAATTAATTCGGAGCACGGAGTAACTGCTGGGGATCATCTACATGGTAAGATGCACCGTGCCCAGAATCGGAATCTGGAACGGGTTGCGTTATCGGCACGTGACAGTGCTAGATCACCCCCTGGCCCAAAGCCGATCATTGAACGTGGCAGCTTCGCGGGCGCCAACGTCAAAGCCAGAGCCAAAGGGGAGAACAGCTACAACAACTTCAAGCATTGGGCTTTGTCACGTTATCAGATCGTTCTTTGTTCCTATCAGCGACACTTTTCTTCAAGTACCTACCAATAAACCGACCCGTGCAATTTCCCCAAGGACATCAGTCCTGTAGCCGTCACCATCATGAAATTCCTACTTCCTCTCCTGTCGCTCAGCGCCGCTGCGAATGCGCTGCACTTCTTCATCGACGGCACAACCCCCAGATGTTTTTACGAGGAGTTGCCCAAGGACACGCTTGTCGTTGGACATTACACTGCTGAGGAGTGGGATGACCGAGTATCAGCTTGGGTAAAGCATGACGGTATCAGCATCTATATCAACGTCGACGTATGTTTTTCTTGGACAGCTGTCCACAAGCATATTGCACTGTCTCTCGGACTTTTACTAAGATTAGCTCACAGGAAATATTCGACAGCGATCACCGTGTCGTTTCTCAGCGCGGCGCTGCTTCTGGCCGCTTTACCTTCTCCGCCGCCGATGCTGGCGACCACAAGATCTGCTTCACCCCTTCGTCCAGCTCTGGCCGCACCTCTTGGCTCTCCGCCAAGAACCCCAATGGTGGCATCAAGTTGACTCTCGACTTGGTTATTGGTGAGACCAACCAAATCGAGAGCAGCGATAAGGGAAAGATCCAGGATATCACATCACGTGTCAAGGACCTCAACGCTCGTCTTGCTGATATCCGCAGAGAACAAGTATTCCAGCGTGTATGTGCCACCGTAAACATGTTTTTAAGGAGAGCAGAAAACTGACTATGTGTACATAGGAACGAGAGGCCGAGTTCCGAGATCAATCCGAGTCTACAAACGCCCGTGTCATTCGATGGATCATTATCCAGCTCATCGTGCTTGGCATCACTTGCACCTGGCAGCTTTCCCACCTTCGATCATTCTTCATCAAGCAGAAGCTCACTTAGAGTGATTGGTCGATGTTTTTTTCTTTGTTTGCGAGTTGAGTCTTAGGCTTCAGTAGCCCAGAAAGAGTCAACATGTTGTTTATTGGGTTAGGTGTCGATGGATTGCGTACCAGAAAAGGATAAAAGAGATCGTGGGCATTCAAGCCACAACGGGGAGGTCATCTTTCAATGAAGATGGCTGTGTAATGTTACATGCACATGATGATGTTTATTATATCGTTTACTCAAATGCATACTCGAAAAGGTGGGACTGAGGACTGTGATAAAGATGGCGACGCCTTTTTTCTTTTCCCATTATAAAATTGCCAAAAGAACGAGAACTCCCTATAGTGCTCTATCTTCGTTTCACAACAAATCACCAAGCCTGTAAACCTCAAACTCATCCCCACGCTAGCTGATCTCTCCATCTACACCAGGCGAGACTGGGTGCCATCAGGCACACCGATGATGGCTTTCGTCTCGTGAGCGATTACACAAAGTTATTACGGACAGCGTCATAAGAAAAAAGAGAAGAAACCCAAACAAACCCAAAAATGCTGCCCTGCACCGTCTCCTTGCGCCTTGTTGCGCTGCGCTGAAGATTAAACGTGGTTTTAGTATATTTCGTAATGGTTAGTCAGACAAGAGAAAGGAGTGCCCTCCGCCGTAGTCCCAAACGAGATCTGTTTCCGCTCCAAGGGGTGTCATGCAAGTATATCGACTGCCAAGAACGGTTCGTAAGCGGCCAAAGGGCTCTATAATACCGAGAGGATGGGTCCGTGTTCGAAAACAGTGCGCTTCTGAAGGTGACCAAGATGCATGGGCGAAAGCCCTGGACTTCGTTTGTGACTCGAGCCAACTCGGTCGAGGTAAGCTCTGCTGTGCCTAGGCATCCATCTACCACCTCCATCCATCTATAAACTGGACTGGGCTTCAATTGGGCATTTCAACCATCAAGCACGACCCGGTTCTAAATCGGGCAATCCTCTGGAACCGGAGTCTGTCGACATAATGCAGATCCTGATGCACAACGCCGCAGCAATGAAGAAACAAAGAAAATTCTTAGCTGTATACCAGAGTACGCTTAACCACAGCATAGGGTCTTCATCAACTTCTGGAAGCCACTGGGCTGAGGATTGGCCTGTTGGCCGCTAGCCTGGGCGGCCTGAGTCGCCTGGTCTTGCTGGGACGTCCTCGGCTGCTGAGGCAGATTCTGGGCACTGTTCTGGAACTGAGCCTGGGTCGAGCCAGTGGGTGTGGCCATGTCCCGAAGACCCCCAACCCCGCTCCCCCTCTGCGCTGACAAGGCGCCGGGGGCGCTTGGCCGATCTCTCTGCTTGCCCATCTGCTTGATCGGAGACGGAGGAGGGGGTTGCGCGGCGTTTAAACGGCCGACAGTAAGGTTTTGTGCTTGTTGGTGAGAGGTGGTATTCCCGGGACGGTGGCCGCTGTGCAGCTCCATCTGAGAGGGGCCAGGCCGCACGTTTGGGTTGTGGAGGTACGCGCCGCTGTGGTTCTTCGAATCCCATCCCTTTCCCGAATCCTTCGAAATCTTCATCCAGTCATATTCGCCATCCTCAACCTCGCCAGTGTTCTTGAGAGCCTGCGTGAAGAGCTCCCGGAGGTAATCGTAGTCAGGAGTATCTTCGAAACCCAGATTTCGGACATACGTCAAATACTTGGAGAATTCCTCGGGGAAACCCTCACATAGATCCTTGATAGCAGTTGTCTGCTTCTTCTCGCCAATCTTCTCATATTTCTGCTTGTTGGTGGCCGCCTTCAATCCCTGCCAAGGAAGACCACCTCGAAGAAAGTACAAGAAGACATGACCAAGAGCCTCGAGATCGTCTCGGCGGGACTGCTCACGGCCAAGATGGGTGTTGATACTCATGTATCGTGCAGTTCCAGAAAGGGACTTTCGCTCGCGGTATGGGATATGTTGCTTCGTCTTCGGGTCACGGTACTGCTTGGCCATGCCGAAGTCAACCACATGGATCACGCTGGAAGCTTTGGTGCCAGGGCGGCCAATGAGGAAATTGTCGGGCTTGATATCGCGGTAAATGAGATTCTTCTCGTGGATGGTCTGAACCCTCGAAAGCATTTGCTTGGCAACCATGACAACCGTCTTAATGGAGAACCTTCGGCCACAGTGGTCAAAAAGATCCTCAAGGGAAGGACCGAGCAAGTCGATCACGAGAATGTTGTGGAGACCCTCCTGGCCGAAGTAGTAAACATTTGGAATACCAGCTGAATCTGTATTAGCACATGCGAACTGCTTTGTTTGGGAACGGGTCATCTCACGGCAGCCCACAAGGATCTTATAAGTCCGGTACTCATCTCGCAGTTGGGGGGCATCACTCTTGCGAGGTTCCTAATGCAATGTCAGAAAAGCCAACAACATGGCAGGGCAGAAACACTGGGCTACTGCTGTACTAACAAATTTGATAGCGACTTGTTGATTGTTGAGTAAATTGGTGCCTTCAAAAATAACACCAAAAGATCCCTCTCCAATCTTCTTGCCAACTCGGTAGTGAACACCGACCACGTTGGATGATGACGAAGCCATTTAGGCGGCGAAGGCGGTCAGGGGACCACCGTTGCGATATATCGAAACAGATGCCGGAGGGTCGGTCGTTTGGCTAAGGGCGTAACTCGTGCTCAATGTCGAAACGGGTGCAATAAAACGATGCCTGAGAAAGTGTGCGAGGCAGCGGTTAGTTTTGATGAAACTGATGATGGAGATGCAGCATGCACGCGAGTGTATGAAGAAGGAAAGAAGCTCTGGCGCTGCTCGCGGCTGGACGACTGAAGGATGAGGCGATGAATTGACCAAGTTGGGCTGTCTTGTTGGCATAGTACCGGGATGTTGATTGGAGGCGCGGTAAAATAGACACCTCCAGTCCAAGGGCACAGCCGCCAACCGCAGTAGAAGCCCCTAAAGCCGCCGCCGAGAATATCCTTCTTAGACGCAATGTATATGAGGCGACGCGGCAATCAAGCGTTGCATACTCTCCAGGTATGCCGAAAGAGTTGGAATGCAACGGTTTGGCCAGAAAGAATTGGCAAAGTGCTGCAACCAAACCCGATATCCGCGGCTCGGGAGCTGTCTCCTTGTCGGAGGGACCACAACGCTGAACAGACCACCTCCAGTACATCGAAGTCAAAATCAAATTGACTCACCTCGATTAAAAGAAGAGATGCCAAAAAAGAATAGAATCAGGCAGCTCAGAGGCAATCGATTCGAGTCGAAAGGAAAGGCGGTCGAAGGGGAAGTCCCCAAGAGAGATCGAGGGCGACGTCGGTAACGTTGATGGGGAGATCAAGTTTGGGAAAGGGGAAAGAGAAGCAAGAGATGGGACTGGGACGGGGAGAGAGTAGAAGCACCTGCCCCCGGGCCCCAAGCGCAGACCGGGCCTGACCTGAGCCAACGAGAAGCCCAGGCCATCCAATCCAACGCCAGGCCAGGCTAGCCCAGGTACCTCACCTCAAAGAAATCAGCGACAACTCCACTGCTGGGAACCCCCGGCCCCCAGCCACAGGCATGGAAACGCTACAGAAACAAGCGAAGGGGCCTGAAAGCATACGCCAACCAGGAGTCGACAATCAATTTGGCTGTCAGCCCCGACTTCCAGAGGGTCTAGGCCAGACCAAGACCAGCCGGATTCAGTAGGTAGGGAGTGTCCGTTGTTTATGATTACCTACCAAGACTCAAAGTTCAGCACTGTGAGCATCCTCTGGGCATACAAAACTCATAGATCATGTAGTAGAATATGTAGATGTTATCCTTAAACTCTTTAACAGTAGATAGGCACTGAAAAGCACTGTGCAAGGTTTGATTTATTAGGAGTTGTCTAAATCAACTCGAGTTTAGATTCTCTCTCAACCCTTCCCGTGAGTCTCTTGCAGCTTTAGTTAGTTCCCTTCCCTTGAGTCAGTGGTATTGTTTCACTCCCAAGCATGAAAAAGCAACGAGTCGCAGGTCAAGAGACAACAGGCATGAAAGATTTATTGCCAGCGACGCCTTGAAGACATCACCTGCACAACGCCAATGGGAATGGCACGCAGCCGTCGACGTCAAGTTGTCGGTGAGTAGTTGTTCAAGCTCATGCGTCTTCACTTCAGTAGCAGATGATTCGATGAGGCTTTGATAGAGATGTCTTGAGGACTGGTCACCGAATCATTTACACCGTCCGCTCTGGCAACGACAAAGGCCTTGCGGATGTGATCTCATCACGACATTCGTCCCGTACAACTAACTCCCTACCGCTCCGGGCGTCCGTCTGTGCTCTAACAGCAGAATGAATGAAAGGACTTGACTCGGCGCTGGCCACTAACTTAGACAGTGGAGTACTCGGGATGCCCCAACGGCAGAGCCGGGGTACAAAACTCTACCTTGGCCCAAGGGCAATTTCCCAGCCTCTCGTTAGGTACTGCCTGGTACCATCATCTGGTCTGTGATTTTATCGACATGGGTTTTGATGTTGAGATTCAAGGTTCTTGTCGGCGAGAAACTGCTTCTGGCCTTTCACTCGAGACCCTGCAGTCGGTCAATACATAAACGAAGTCCAATTTGGAGCATGGTCAGATAGCAAATAGATCGACGACTTGTGCATGGGGAGCTTGTGCATCCTTATGTATGCGCACATATGTATGGACATGTGCTTCTACGTGGGTGCTTGGCACTATTTCGTGTATGTACGGATACAACAAAAGGCAATACTCCTCGTTGCATCGCATCAACAAAATGCCGCGCTTCTACTAATGCCCTTGACCGCAAGATCCGACATCCTCGACTATGGTGCCTAGTGGATATCAAGGTTCAAGCTTCGGAAGTGGTCGTTCGTTTGAGATTCTTCTCTCCTGCTATTACAGTCCAGTCTACGGAGTAGCGACTCATTTAACCGTTCTCCCTGCCAAAGGGTATTGCTAGTGTACATTTTGATGAAAAGCATGCATCCACGACGGGACGCAACAAGCCACACCAAGAGTTCAGACGTTGCTAGTGCCCGTCCATCACTGGACTGACCTGACCCATGGCACTTGGCTCATGGTGGAATAGTTCCGTTGCCCATCCATCCGGTCCAAATTCCATTCTTTATTTCCAGTCTCATTGTGCCTCACTTCATTTATCGTATACGAAGCAATAGACTCTGTATAAAATATGTTTTTGGGTTGTTCTGCAGAGAGTTGGTGTTCTGGGCATTCGTGCCCCTGTTCCACCATGTGATTCTCGAGCAAGGTCTCAATCGTGAGATTAAATATCCAGTAAGTCACCACAAAATACATAATGCAAGTTTGCTAAGCTACCCCAGTCCCAACAGAGCAGCTGGCCCAGAAGAGAGATACATATCTTGACCAGGGGTCCCCGCTAGAAGCGGCTCTAATTCTTCCCTTGTTATGCCCTGTCGACCTGCCCTCGTCAACTCGGATCTCAACATACATCCATCTCCCTTTTCTTCTGTGTCGTCTGTCGGCTGTATCCGTAAATTTGCAGGTTCCTTACGAGTCAACGCTCGCCACAGTTGCCAGCACACAATTGCTGCACACGTAAATCTTTGCCACACCGAGCTCATTCAACGACCCTGGGGAAGCTCAGTCGAGTGAATTATGTTCTAGTTACAACAGCTTTACGTGAAACTTCAGTATCAATGCCCTCTTCGTTGCCTTGACTTGTGATTTCAACTAACCAAATACTCTTGCTATTATACTCCGTACTTGGGCAATGATGGCATGCTACATCATAACATAGCCAGTTTGCCAGCTTACGGACCGCAATATGAACCACATCGTGTTACGTGCTTGAAGCTTGGGTTCGCCTCTTGAAGCCGTTGCCTGATCAGTGTCACGACGTCAGTAAGTACTTCATGGCTACAGTTTGAATGCCAAACTGGGTCCAAGTATGGCGTTGGCATTCCACTCAGAATGCAGAATCTGGTTTTTGAAATTGGGGAACCTCGTCATAAGTGATATTCCCTGTTTCCAGCGATCTAATCGTTGTCTTCTTCTCTCTGCGAGAAACAGGCGTGTCACTCGTCACTCGGAGATTTGGTTTCCTCTTCCCTGCGAAATTTCCGAAATGCCAACCTAGCGCTAACAAGACATGTATCAATTCGGATTGGTCCAATTGGAAGCTAGATGTTCACTCTCTTTCGTACTTCCAGTTCAAGATTGGCCAATGATAATCTGGAATATGGAAAACTGTTAAACCGTCAGGCCAANNGTCTATACCCGGTTCAACAAAAACCATTCCTTCTTGCCAGCACAACGATTTACCTGATCTCCGTGGTCACTTTAGCTTGAGGCATTTGTATGCCATAAACTGTATCACTTGTCTCGTTGATCACTGCCATCGAATCAAAACATGATCCTGGATGTGACACCACTATACTCGGTTCGTAGTATTGCCCAGTTAATCCATGAAGTTGAGTTGGAGTTCTTAACTTGTCGTGTAAGAGCTGGGTTTCGCGAAATAACATCTGGTCTGGCATCAGGTTCTAGACCCCATATTTCGGATGTAGTAAACTCCGTTCTATGCCAATGCCCAAGCCACTAGGTCAGTTTTCAGCTACCAATACATTAGGAGCAAAGGATGTCTATTGTTGTCGTGATGATGGGAGGTATTTTGGTAGTACAGGGTAACTAGGGTGAGTACTGGTTGATTGGCATGAAATAACAGCGACGTCTAACGTTTTGAGGAGCCAGTATATGTATTGTCAAAAGGATGAAATCATCCATCGGTAATATCAATTATTGGGGAAATGCTGTGCCTGTGTTGTTTGTTGTTGCTTGCTTCGAGGCATTGGCTCCAACTCTATGAAATTGTGTTCACAATCAACCATAAAAAAAACCATACCTACCTAGGTAGTAAAGGATACCCCGCGTAGGACAGCTGTCAGAAATAGGCAGGACAGTCGGCAGTATCGATCTACCTAAATAAAAGGGTTATACAGAGGTTCGTCTTAAAAGTCTTTACTGGCCAACAGGGATCAGTAACTACCCCTATAAACTTAAATAGGGTATCCTTACTAATTTTATTAGCTATCTTCTATAAGTAATTTCTATACTATTCTTCCCCTCTTTAACTTATAAAGAAAATACTATATATAAAAATAAATATTATAACTTAAGCTTTAGTAATAATATTAAAAGGGCTTTATAAAAAAGTAAAAACTATACCTTAAATCTAC